>JASSUY010001403.1:0-16464 GCA_032466535.1 Forpus xanthops
ATCAGCACTGTTCCTAAGCCAAAAATCCAAAACACAGCGCTCACCAGCTACTGCTTAAAGAAAAAAATAACTGCTACGGCTGAACCCATGACAATCCTTCAGATACTCATTGTGTAGCTTCTCTATCTGGCAGTGTAAGCATCTGAGAAGATGAAGGGGACGGATTATATGCTTCTTTCTGGGCTTAGAGGCACGATGAGTGAAGGGTGACCATGTTTTCTACACCAAGTAATGTGACAAAGTGGTGGAAGGGAATCAGCAGAGAACCAAGAGTTGGCAGAGAATTATAAAATTGTGGCCCAGATCTCCACATTTTCACAGCCCCGGTGCATGCTCTAATCCATTAGCTCCCAAACTGGAATCGTAACATCTTGCTTTTCTTGAATAATAAAATTATAAACAATTCTGTTTCATGTGCCTGAGCTGTTCATCTGCAAAAAAAATTAAAGGTTGATAGTAATGCAGTAGGTCATATACTTAGGAGACCACTGTAATAACATGTGCAAGCCTTCCCAGAGGTGCACACAGTAGGTAAAACAAGCTAGAACATAGTACCTCCTCATGGTTTCTTCTTCCCTTGTGAAGGGAAGCCCTCTGTCAGACACTGCCTTCAGCTTCCTTTGAAACGGGTGAGTAGTGTAGTAATAGTTAACAGGTCTGCTCACAAGCAATGAGATATCTGATTGTATTACCATACTGTAGAAACAGAAGTACATTCATTAAATGGGCCCAGATTATCTATAAAGTAGGATCAGATTTGTAGTTCATCTCTTAATTTTGATTCTTAAATTAAATGTCTTTTTTTTTTCTTAAATAACTTAAAGGTTTTCAGTAATATTTTTAATTAGCTCTACAGCTGGTAGACTGTTATATTTTTTCAATGGAAATTATTCCAACAAGTAAAACACAGTTATGCAGACATAATTTGATATAGAGGCTCTTGGTTTTTATGAGGTAACCAGAACCCAAAACTAAAAATACATGAAGTTCCTAGGCAGAACTTGAAATTGTGTTTTTATAAAAATTATTCCCTTTTTTCCTATGTCTGAATTTGAAAATATTTTTAAAGATCAGTTGGTACAGTTAGTATAAATTATGGCAGGCCTTTCTGAAGCAAGAACGGATATCCTAATATATCTAATAACTTTCTTCAGAGGCAAATTTCATTTATCTTTTAGTGCAAAGCAAAATTGAATAAAGATGTAGAGCTTGAATAAAGTATTTAGATGTATTATAGCCTGCAAGGAGTCACAAAGTTCCTCAACTGCAGAACTACTGTTTGCCAGTAATTAAGAACTGTAAGGGCCTAAGTCAGATCTGAAATAAATCTAAAGGCAAAACGTTGCAAGCAGTAGATGTAATTGACTAGTTTTCTTTCTTTAAGACGTGGGAGAGTAAAAAATGATTGCAGAATAAGGCTTATCCATAAATTAGCTCTGATTATAAATTTGTAGAAAGGAAATAATTTTTAATTAGAGAAGCATACTGATGAAATCGAATTCTCTCAATTTTTAATGAAAATTGCAGAAAGTTTGATTGGTGGGTAAATGTGAATATCTATTAGATTGACATTTGTAAGACCTCATAAACAAAGGGGAAACATAAGTAATACATGAGTAAAGAGCCTTTTCTCCAGGCCCATGAGTACAACCCTAGCAGACCTCACAGTAATGGCAGCTGGAAAGAGAAACATGGTTGGATCAATATTCAGCGTTCTTGTTAACTACTGTGCAGCAGACTGGACTTCATTTTCTGTAGAGTTATATTTAGGACAGCTGTATAAAGTCAGTCTTACCTTGCTATCTAAGTGAGTTTCTAAAATGTCCTTGTGGAGCTTTGATCACACAGCCCTTGCAGATGTTCATGAGAAAGACTGGTGCGTGTATAAGTCTTATTGTGGTATTGACTGTACTCTCCTCACATGGTCTAGGCTGTAGATGGAGATACAGGAACTGAGTAGAAGTAGACATATCAGGCCCCTATTGCTAGTGTGAGCATCAGGGAGAGAAACAGGGACTCTGCATAGTTCATCCTCACCCATGTAAACAAGTGAGGTGCAGACACAAAGGCTAATGAATGTGAAATTTTATTCTGACCTTGACTTGAGAGTAATGGCCACAGTACTAGAAATAAAGATGCAACAAAGAAGAATTTGATGCTTTTGAAGATTTACCTGAGGTTCCTAAGGCTAAGGACAGCTTTACTTGCTCTCTGTTGGTGCAGAACCTTTCAGTTACAGTCCAGTCCAGTCATGAGCCTTTCAGAAATCTTATGGTTAGCAGGAAGGTGTGCAATGGCAGCCATACAGAGTCTTTCCTGCTAGTGCAGCCTTTTTTCTCCCTGTTCTACTTATTGCAGACAGGATCAACCCCCTGTGATGTAAACTGCTGAGAAAGATGAGAGTTGGAGAAACATACTGATCAGTGCTTAAGTCATGCTGAAAGTCAGTAGGACTTTTTGCTTCTAAATGAATTAGAATCTGGGTTCAGTGTCACCCTGGAATATAGTAAATTCTCTGAAGAAATGACACAGTGAAAAACCCCATAGAGCAATCTCTGAGTGTACAAGATGCTTCTCTGGTAAGTGTCTTGCAGCCTTGTTTTAAATATACTTACTAATATATTAATATCCAGTAATTTATGGTGCTGCAGAATTCTAGAACTTAAAAAAAATACTGAAGCCATCAAGGACCTGCCTTCAGCAGCTACTATTAAATTTATCTTGAGCCTGTAAGGGAGAGAGAAACAGTGAAGTTTTTCCCACAGCTTGTAGCAAAATAAATGGTCCACTAACATGTGGGTTGATAGCAGTCACTGGACAGATTATTTTTTTCACGGTATTTGAAGGCTTAATATATAGTAAATGGAACAGAGCCAGAATATTGCTAGAAATTGGACCCAGGGTTGGGAATATGATTTGTCTGTATTGTACAAGTTTTAGAATGATCCCTCGTACAGTTTTTTCTTTGACTAACACTCTCCCAAATAATCTGCAGAAATAGTTTGGGAGTCAGTGTAGGGTAAGGCCTGTTCCCAGTACTTAGTTTCCATGTGGCCAAACTACTTTGAGGGTCAGGAGAATTTGCACTATTGTCTTGCACCAGCAAATCATGCTTTGGCCCTGTGCCTCAGCTCTTTTTTAATGGCTCAGAGATGTGGTGAATAGAGATGAGCTGGCAAGCACTGAAGAGCTTCAATAACTATGGAAAGGATCTGTGAATACTCACATTTCTATTTTCTTTGAGTTACTAACTCGTGGTCAATATGAAAAGAAAGGAAACTATAATCAGACTTATTAGGTTTTTGTTTTCTTTGGGGGCTTGCAAGATGCTCATGTTATGAAGAAAAACAGATGATGAAGAGAAGCATAATTTGAATGGTAAATTCTGCAAATTTACAAAAATTGCAGGCATTTACTGTCTAAAATATGCTTTCCTTAATATAATAATAACTAAGCATAAGGTATTCTGTCATAGTTCTCAGTATTCATAGAATCATAGAGTGTTTAGGGTTTGAAAAGACCATAAGAACAGGTAGTTCTAGCTCTGCTGCCATCGGCAGGGATGCCTCACATTAAACAATGTTGCCCAAGGCTCTGTCCCACTTGGCCTTAAACATTGCCAGGGATGGAGCATTTATTGCTTCTTTGGGCAACTAGTTCCAGTGCCTCTTCCTTATATCTAACCTGAACTTCCTGCATTTAGGTTTAACCCATTACCTATCACTACAGTCCCTGACAAAGTTCTACAAGGCTCCTATGAGGTCTCCATGCAGCCTTCTCTTCTCTGGGCTGAACAGCCCCAACTTTCTCAGCCTGTCTTTGTATGAGAAGAACTTGACCTCCGATCATAGGATCATGGAATCACAGAATCATAGAATAGTTAGGGTTGGAAAGGACCTTAAGATCATCTAGTTCCAACCCCCCTGCCAGGGGCAGGCACACCTCCCACTAAACCATGCCACCCAAGGCTCTGTCTAACCAGGCCATGAACGCCACCAGCGGTGGAGCATTCGCAGCTTCCCTGGGCAACCCATTCCAGTGCCTCACCACCCTCACAGTGAAGAACTTCTTCCTTATATCCAAGCTAAATTTACCCTGTTTAAGTTTGAACTCAGTACCCATTGTCCTATAACTACAGTCCCTAATGAATAGTCCCTCCCCAGCATCCTTATAAGCCCATTTCAGATAAATTATTTCTTTTATAGCTGCATAAATCACTACATTCACAAATTCTCCAGTCAATTTTGGTAAAAAAGCACAGACCAAAGTGAATATTTGCATGGTGCAAACCACAGGGAAGAGAAGTAGAGAGCAGGGAAGGTTTTTGGTTTTGTTTAGATTTTTTTCCCTGAATAAAACCAAACCACAACCACCTTATTCTGTTGGGCAAGGTGGTCAGAAGGAATCTGATTGTCGTATCACCAAACATTACAGGAAATAACATTAGTGAGCAGCAGAAGTGAAGAACTTGCTCCGTGTTCCCTTCCAAAGCCTGGAAAAAGCTATGCTCCTCCTGCAAGGAACCTCTTCTACTCCTGGATTTCTGCAGAGCCACGCAAGGAGGACACCACCTCCTCACTGCTTCTCCTCTGCCCTTTTGCATGCTCTCTTTTCCCAGCCACTCTACCAGGCTCACTTACTTCTGATAAATAGATGCTCTGCACAAATTGACATGAACTGTTGCCAGATTAAGAGTTGGGACAGCTGGCCTAAATCCGTGAGTTTGCCTATAGAGCCAACATCTGCTTTTTCACTGTCTGTGCAGCATTCACTACATACATAGGCCCAGATTATCCCCCTCAGGAACAGCAGGCATTAAAAACTGAGATGTCCTCTATTCTGTTCAGGGACAAGATTTGCCTCCTGAGCATGAAAGCAGGAGACTCGGCCACAGATCCTCAGAATACCGAAATATGCCAGATCTGGGTAGATTTTCACTACAAGTCAGAAAGGCTTTTCCTCTGCCCAGTTTACAATTCCTCCTCTCCCTACCTTCAGCATCACATCCTCACCTCCACACTGCACAGAGAACAGAATATTGCACTTTTACCTCTCCTGCAGACCCACTGTTGTTCCAGTTCTCAGTGGATCTCCCTTCTGAGTGCCAAGGTTAGGTGGCCATTTCCACCTTTTCCTGAAATTGCCAATTTTTGCAACATAGATTACTGTCAGCTTAAGGATGAAATTGGTGTCTCAGTATTGACTTGAATGTGACAAAGAGAAAAGCTTCACTTGAGCCAGCACTTACCAACACTGTTACTAGCAATTTCAGTAATAATATTTTAGGTAGTTAAAAGGACCACAGAGTCAAAACCAGCATTAATCACTAATTATACTAGTAATTGTGTTTCAAAGCATTTTACAAACCTTGACTAGTTGCTCCTTCTTCATTACCTGTCCCTTTATGGCAAGCAGGCAGCAACATTCTGAGACACAAAAGGAAATCTCAAACAACTTCTTCACACATCATAGTCAAAGACAGGACAGAGAACTCATAGGTGCTCTCCCACATCTGCACTGAAGCCACTTGTCTTGCCTTGAATACCCAGGCCAAGCTCTTGACACAAGATGTGCATTCTCTTGTCCCTCCTCTGGACTTGCTCCAACAACTCCAGGTCCTTTTTATGCTGAGGACACCAGAACTGCACACAATACTCCAAATGAGGTCTCATAGGGGCAGAGTAGAGGGACAGGATCACCTTCTTCGACCTGCTGGTCACACTTCTTTTGATGCATCCCAGGATACGGTTGGCTTTCTGGGCTGCGAGCACGCACTGAAGCTGGCTGATGTTACGTTTTTCATCTACCAACCCCCCCAAGTCCTTCTCTACAGGACTGCTCTGAATGTCTTCTCTGCCCAACCTGGAGCTGTGCCTGGGATTGCTCCGACCCAGGTTAAGACCTTGCACTTGGCATGGTTAAACTTCATGATGTTGGCATCAGCCCACCTCAGCATGTCAAGGTCCCTCTGGATGGCATTCCTTCCCTCCAGTGTATCAACTGAACCACACAGCTTGGTGTCACTGGCAAAATTGCTGAGGGCACACTCAATCCCATTGTCCATGTCACCAACAAAGGTGTTGAACAAGACCTGTCCCAACACCGATCCCTGAGGGACACCACTCATTACTGATCTCCAACTGGACATTGATCTGTTGATCACAACTCTTTGCGTGCAGACATCCAAACAGTTCTTTATCCACCAAGTGATCCATCTGTCAAATTGTTGTCTCTCCAATTTTAAGACAAGGATGTCGTGTGGGACAGTGTCAAACACTTTGCGCAAGTCCAGGTAGATGACATCAACTGTTCTACCCCTGTCCATCAATTCCAAAGCACCATCATAGAAGGCCACCAGATTGGTCAGGCAGGATTTCCCCTTAGTGAGGCCATGCTGGCTGTCACCAAGCACCTTGTTGTTTTTCATGTACCTCACCATGCCTTCCAGGAGAATCTGTGCAAAGGTTTTGCCAGGCACAGAGGTGATACTGACTGGTCTGTAGTTCCCCGGCTCATCCATTTTCCCTTTCTTGAAAATGGGGGTTATATGTCCCTTTTTCCAGTCATCAGGAACTTCACCTGACTGCCATGATTTTTCCAATATGATGGACAGTGGCTTAGGAACTTCATTTGCCAGCTCCTTCAGGACCTGCAAATGGATTTCATCAGGTCCTTTTACTGTATTTTTGTTTCATTCTGTTTCTTGTTGCCTTTTCTTTTACTCTTTTGCACAGAGGGACACTTGGCTCTTGTGCCTTAATTAGGAGTTTAAAGCATAGCTACATGAATATCATTAAGTAGCATGAGCTACAGGAGTTCCTGTTCCCTCTTCTTAGAGCACAGAGGTGGATCAGAGGGAAAGGACAGTTGCCATCTCTTAGACTTAGAATTCTCTTACTTCATGACAATACTTTGTGATCTTAGTAGTTTCAAGCTTGTTTGAAGCAATTTGGTTTAGTTACGACATTTTGGCTAAGAAGAACAGAATAAATTCATATATCACTGACTGTCTAATAACAATAGTCTCAGATACACAAAACTCCCTGGAAGACTGTTTAAGTTATTTATGCATCCCTAAAGCAAATTATTGCTTGCTTGTTTTTTCCTTCATTATTGCCTTTTTTTTTTTTTCTTCCTTGCAGTCATACTTGGCCACAAGGGAACAAGAATATGTTTAAAGAAACAGACAGAAACTGTTCCTAAATCTTCAACCCAACATAGCTTGCCTCTCAGGCTGCTGAAGCCCATCTCTCCATCAGCATTCATCAGTCAAGGCTGCTTCGGTAGGCAGTGAGGAGAGGGCTGAGCTACCCTTTGGAAGCAACTGTTGCTTTCCTAACTTAGAGTCTCAGTTACAGACCTAAACCTGTATTTATCCTTAGATTCTGTTGTTGTATTTTCCTTAGAAGCATTAATTTGCTTCTGTGTTTCATCACTGCAGACTGTTTCACTGAGCATTGCTTTTCTGAGTAAATAGAAAGATACTTACAGATAAGTAGCATCACAGAAACAAAACTTTGGTTTTGCAAACTATGATGTAAAAATTGTTCTTTTCCATGCTGAAACCTTCAGCAGTTCCTCACAGGATTAAAAAAAAAAGCAATAGAATAAATACTATGAAATGGAATGATCTCCAAGTCTGTGAAAAGGAGCTGTACTCTCTTGGGTCCCTAGGCTGCCCAGCACCCAATGCCCCTGGATCTAACGTTTACTCAGCCACTGGGAAGCACAACAGTATTTCTGTGGGTGGAATGGACAACTGATCTTCTATTTATACTCCTTCATGGATACAGAAAAGACTGACCTCTCATCTTTTTTTACTCTCTTTTGCTGCTCTTTAAGAAAGATGAACATGAAAAGTTATGAACCCAAAGGCATACGCCAAAAAAAAAAAAAAAAGATGGTTTTTGTTGTTTAAACTTGAAATGAGACCAAACAGTATATGGAAAGAGCTTGCGATCCCATCTGTTTTCTCATGAAAGCAGATGAGGTCAGTGTGTTGTCTGCCCACACTGCCCCTTTCCTTGTAAACCCCAAAGTGCATAGCAAGGTATCCAGTTTACTTAATTGTCTCTTGGAAATTCTCCAGTAGTGTGGATGTTTTGTCATGTCCCCAGGAGATCCCATTTTTGTACACCTTTGTCCCTAGTACTTCCTCTTCCCTGTGTTTGGTTGGTTGGTTTGTTTTTTTTTTTTTTTTTTCATTTTGGTGAAGAAATATTTATTAACAATAACAACAGCCAGCATGCAAAAGACTTTGTTTTACTACAAAGAAAAGAGCATTGTTTGAGGCACCCTGCCAGCTGAAGGGTGCTTTCTTCCCAAAGACACCCACCTCAGTAATTGCCAGAAAAGGTAAAGACTCCTTGTATCTTTCACTATGGAACTCCTTTAAAGACTTTCTTTTGTCCAACAGCTCTACAGAACTGTTATGTAAAGAAACTGTAGTGACTGGAGCTTTGCTTGCAGCTGTTTTATTTTCCTCCTGTAAGAAGTAGGAATAACATTAAGAACTCCATGACAAAAGGAAAAAAGGGAGGAAAAAAAACCCAACCCAGATGGTGCTGTGTTGCTAAGCAACTTTAAAGAAAGATGAAAGAAACCACAGAGCTCTATTTAGGTCTTGTAAAAACTCAAGCAGTAAATGCCCACTCCTTTGATCTTATTTAACCATGATGCTTCATCTTCTGTTTCTGAGGAGGAAAAGTTCTGGGAACAAATAAAAAAAGTAGTTATGATAGTCCTTGATATTCCTAAGGATTTAGGATGGCAGCCTGTGAGTAAATTATCCCTACAGAAATTATATCCCTCTAGTTATAATTGCACTGTCCAGCTCAATCATTATAAAATCTAACATTCTCTATTATGTTATTTCTGTCCTCTCCCATCTTCCCCTCTTCTCGATTTACATCCAAAGTCTTATAGTGCAGCCATGGTCACTGCAGTTGTGAAACATGGTGACATTCCTGGATGTCACTTTAGTCTCTGTGTTCTCAGGCATCTATAGATTGATGGCAGATGGCAGTTTCAAATGCATACACATTTGTAATGCTCACTCTGGTCCACTGAAAAATAAGTAGAAAGTATTGGGGGTCACTGTCTCCATTACAGTGAACAATACACTTGATATTTGGAGACAGTGTATAGGCAGTCTCAGGCTGTCATTCTGTTCGGTGCAGGTCTATACATCACAGTAGGAATACCCTCAGATGGCTTCAGATTATTCGTTTAAGCTAGTCAATGATCACTTTAAATAAATAAAAAAAGAAAAAGAGAAAAAGGAGAGTATCTGGAAAGGAAGAGCAGCCTTAATGCCACATGAAATAAATAGCGTGGATAACAGCTACTTTTATTATTTAACATAATTTAAGAAAAAAAGGAAAAAGAAAGCAAGTTCTGAATAAAGGCACCATGTCTTGAAATTGATATAAAATTACACAGTATATTTCACCTGCACTGAAGAAAAATAATCTGTGGCTTCCTTAAATATGAGCTTGCATAATACTACATTAACAGAGTTGTCTCTTGCAAAAAGACATGTTTTCCAGTGACTGTATGAATAAGAGAACAAGTCAAGCACCCTACCAAGATGCAATATTTATTTGTGATAGGTGGTATAAATCTCTCTTATGTATCTGTATAGCTAGGTGATTTGGCTGATAAATATATCCTAGAAAAAAAATAACAGTCATTGAATTCCTTATTAATGGAAATAACTTATTTATATGACATACTTGGAATATAGTACCAGATTCCATTAATCCCTTCTGTCCAATCAGGCTATTCAGAGGTCAGATACATTGCTTGCAAAAGTTTTTACAACTATGGCTCCCAGCAAAGAAATGCTTTCTTGATTTGTAGGATAATGTTGCAAAAAATGTAGGGAATAATTTTTATTTTTTTTTTTTTTATATTCAGCAACATCACTTACAGGATTAGTTAATAGCCTTAGGTATACACTAACGAATTACCTGTTTGATTAGCAGTTGAGAATCTGAGGGTATGTTGTATCTGAAATTATGTTCAAACATGCACCTATAGGTTTAATACCAAAATAACCACATTCTCCTAGCTTGCTTCCTCGCTGTTGCCACCTTTGCATGGAAATCATTCTACTTGAATCACCAAGTGCATTTGTGATATACAGTGCTACCCAAATAAAATAAGTATTTTTTTTCATGTTCTACATCTCCACCTAAGAGAGAATTTAAATGTAAATACTGCACAGATATTTTCATTGTAAGTTAATATTTTTCAGATTTGAAACTTCATTTCTTTTTGTTATGACAGCAGTTGCGAGGCACTGGAATGGGTTGCCCGGGGAAGTTGTGAATGCTTCATCCGTGACGGTGTTCAAGGTTGGGTTGGGCAGAGCCTTAAGTGGCATGGTTTAGTGTGAGGTGTCCCAGCCCATGGGAGGGGAGTTGAAAGTAAATGATCTTAAGATCCTTTCCAACCCTAACTATTCTATGATTCTATGATTCCATGATTCTATGAATAACATTTCAATAAACCAGTGGGAACTGATTTACTCCTTGAAAGACTGATTAGTGGAACAGAAAGGATCAAAAAGAGTCATTGTGAGATGCTGCATGGCTGTTTTGGAGACTTCAGTGGCAATCAATTATTTCAACAAACAATGAAGTCTTACAAGGAATGTCTTAAATGAGTGCACTGTAAAAATTGTCTGCAGAAAATGTGTTCTTACCTAGCATTTTTAAAAGTACACAATAATGAGTTTCTGTCATGGTAAAAATGCCTACTGCAAAACTTTACTGGCACATTGCCTGTATTGTACTTAAGGTGTCATCTATTATTGTCGGTTGAATTACACATTCGTTCTTTTAATCAGTTGCAGACACAGTAGATAATTTCCTCACTTAAGAAAACAAGTGATAAAACTTTAAATAGAGGTTTGAAAAAAATTCTATTTTTTTTTTTTTAGGATATGAAAATTGGAAGGTTTTTTTTTTTTGGTTTATTCCCCCCCCCCCCCCCCCCCCCCAATAATTGTAAGAGGAAAGAGAAATGAGCAAAACACAGAGATTCTTCGCAGAGGGAATGCTGTCCCTGGGAGAAGAACATCTGACTTTGTCATGTGGCTGCAGATAGGAAACCTTTGGCAGATGGGCTGCAATATGGCAATAAATGCCAGAAATACATCCTGGAGCAGTAGCTTTAAGAAATGAGGCTGCAAAGGAGCCAGCCCTGTGCAGGCAGTGAGGTGAACTTCCATTAGAAGCATGTCTAGTGGCCGTTTGTCAAAAGCTGTCTGAGAAATGGGATCCCTGTGAAATCCAGCTTACACTTCAGAGGAACCTTGTGAGAATTCAGGCTGGAGAACAATTTGGTATACTTAAATTAGTAAATACTAATGGGGGAGGAATTATTTGACAACCTGTGTTTGAAGCTTTAAGTGGCAACTCCTTTTTATCATTCGTCCCTTACTTTTTGAACTACTGCCATTGTTCTGCTGCTGGCACCTATGCTAGAGTTGCATTAAAATTGTAACATGATATTGGCATATCAAACTCTTGAACTATGTTAGATCTATTGCAGTGGATTGTAGGGTTAAAGCAATCTCACGTAGTTTGTGAAAAAAGAAAATCTGTATTCCATCCCTCTGTTTTATGAATAAAATATTACTTCGAACTTATAATACTTCTGCTAAACAAGCTTTGGCATTTTATCTACTCACAAGTGAGAAAAGGAAAGGGAAATAGTTTTGACCTTAAATGTACTACGGTACCCACTGAAAGTGCCTTATAAGGATGAGTAACTTTTTAGGCTTTCCAGTATACCAGGGACATTTAAAATACGTGAATTAAATTGTACTGTGGTAAAACTAAATTTGTGGGCCTATATTCAGTAGCACCTAAAAATGTCCAGTAATTTCAATAGGCCATGAAGTAGATTTGCAGAATATGAGAAGGATGGGTTGTATTGCAGTGTATGGGCATTAACTTGGAACAATATGATATTTTGTGCCTTTTCAGTGGATGGAGGCTGGTCTTGTTGGTCATCTTGGTCAAAGTGCTCAGCAACTTGTGGAGGAGGCCATTACATGAGAACCCGCTCCTGCACAAACCCAGCACCAGCATATGGAGGAGACATCTGCCTTGGATTGCATACTGAAGAAGCACTCTGCAACACACAGCCGTGCCCAGGTATGGAGAATCAGCCCATTCAGCTTTGTTGGTTATGTGCCACAGAACCAAGCATTCACGTTTAGACAACATAATGTTCCTTGATCTGTTATTTAGGAGCAAATTATTTCTCTCCCTTATTAAGTACACAATCAGCTCTTATGTGCTATAATCACGGTAAATCAAGTAGTAGCCTTGGGGACACCACTTACTCCCTTACCATTTAAAAATTAAAAATTAAAATTTCAGTTAACAGCTTCTAACTCTGGAGAAACTGAATTTGCATAATATTTGAAGTTCATCATGTGAACAGCCTGGGAGACTTTTAATAACAGTATCACAAAGAAGTGCATTTGTTATAACGCTAAACATTCACAGCAAGCAGATTGCTGAGGTTAATATTCAGCATGTGTTATCACAAAGTCCTTCGAGTAGATATTTGTCCTGTTTTCATATAAAGCACAAACCAAACCTTAATGCTCTTTGTAAAATGCCTTCTTCAGCTTTGGATGTTAAATAGCAGAGCCTTCGTCTTTTTATATGACTGTGGAGTTCTTAGTAAATTAAATGTCTCAGCAGTCCTCCTAGTTGTATGATATTATGAATCATGACTTTTTCTTTGTAACTTTGACTGTGCCTTTTGACCCATGTTAAAAAAGGAACTCTTGGGTTTTTGTTTCATTAAATTTAAGTGAGAAATAGAGAATTAAAACACATAATACCAGATAAAATCATTACTGAAAAGCCTGTGGGAAAATTTGTTTTCATTTATTCCTGACGAATGGATTACAGGCAACAGAAAATTAAATAAGCAGCTCTGATGCCACCTTATAGTTCTTGTTTCCTTAGAGCTTCTACTCTTCATAGCAAAAGTTTTCTGCTTATATGATGAGTCTGGGCACATGAAGGCATAAGCCCTAAGAGTTTGAATTTGTGGATCCTATTACCTGTGCTGAGCTATGATTTAAGTTAATTTCCTTTTCTAGGCACTATGTGTCTTGACACAGAATAGAAGTACCTACTTTGTCAAAATTAAAGCAGATGCAGCACTGTATCATATTAAAAAAAAAATAAAAGGAGGAACAAACCAAACATAGAAATCAGTTGATGATTTGATTTTTCAAGACAAATTGTGTACATTTGTGTGTAGAAGTTACACGGCTGCCTTTGTATCCTTAAGGCATCTTTAAAAGGTCAGAACTAGCACATTCACTGTGCTGCTATTGTGATATTTCTCTCATTGCACATTTATTTTCTACCACTTTTTCTCTAGAAATTACAGTATGCAAACATTTATAAATAATCTCTTCACCCATTTTGACCTGCTTTTTATGCAAGTTTTAGAGTAGATGGGGGTGCAGGAGGAGTTTAATTTCATTTTTATTGAAGAAAGAGAAAACCTTTATAAATCAATAAAATTTCAGAGGGTGAAGTGGATTTCTCACACTCTGTAATGTTTTATTGATATCTCAAACTCCCTGAAAATTTGCTGTTGGTTTTTGAAACAGCACTTCCTCAGCTAAGTGTGAGAATGGTCTTTGCCTCATGTTTACAGAGAAGATTTAAAATTTTTTTTACTGCTCTTATTTCACATTGATCTGAGACAAAAATGAGTGCGGTGCTACACATGTCAAGTTTGGACAGGCTCTTGCATCCTTGCAGAGATATTTTCTTGTGGGGAGGATCATGGGGAGAGAGGTTCTTCCTTATGCAGATCACAAAGTACCACTGGTGACATTCACTCCTTGAGTGACATGTTTAATATCGGAAAGGAATAGTAATGAGACTTGGAATGTAAGAACAACCAACCAACACAGAAATGCATATGCAAAAATTGAAATGTTTCTTAAGTTGTGAAAAGAACAAAGATTTCTTGGCATTTGCAATGGCACTTCTTTTTCTTTTTTAGTTTGGTTTCTTTTTTTTTTTTTTTTTTTTTTTGCCAAATACAACTAGCAAAAAACTGAAATTTCTGGAATCCTAATCTCAAGGAATTTTTGAGGATTAATGGAGTGTTAAAGGTAAATCCAACTGAAAGTATGCAAGTATGCACTTAAAAGATAGTAACAGACTTGTGTCTGCAAAGTACATCAGTTTTCCTCATCTTTCATTTTAAAAGCTATATTACTAACATTTGGTTTTTTTCTTTTAATTTGCAATGTCATTAATATGAATGGAAGCACTGTGCTATTGATCAGTAGTGGTTTATACTTGTCTATCAGTCAGTGTAATCGGTTGCAATGGTGTCTGTTGTACTGAATACTAGAGTGTTTTATACCTAGACTATTTACTGCTGCTGTAAGAGGGAAAGATATCTTCTGTCCTTGAATTGCTAACTCACACGTACAAATAACAGCTAAAGCAGTTGAGGCTTTATAAATGATGGTGTAGTTCTGCATGAAAGAAATTTGTAATCTTACAGACTGATGGCCTGATCCTTTTGAGGTGCCTTCTTCACCAAAGGATCTTTCAGGAACTGCTTGGAATTAACCTGGCTTCAAAGGCCAGCCAAGACTGTAGGAAAAAGACATAATATCTGAATAAGTCTTGCCACGATAGAGATGAAAAGCAATTCCAGATTAAAAAATTCTACAGCCCACCCCCTCTTTTCCATTCTCATGACTTTTGCAGAGAACTGAGGAGCAAGTTGAGGAGCCTGTCTAAGGTACAAGAGAGCCTCAGATACTTTGAAAATAATGAAATCAAAAGGATGAGGCAGGATAAATGAGTCTGTAGAAGTAAATGCAAAAGCTATGGATTCAGCATCTCTGTGATGTCAGAGATAGTGGGTCCACAAAAGGTTGGTCTGACAATTTGAAATGATACAGCTGTCAGTCTTGAGTACCTTACTTTTGTGTGAGTCTCTGAGCTCCTAACAGTGACACCCCTCAAAATACAGATTTGTTACCAGAATCCATGAATACAGAGATGTCCATCCTTCTCACACTTGCACTGAGGTTCTCTCCTTTCTAGTTGGTGATTTTGTGAGCCAGTTGGAGCTGATCACAATGGCACCAGACCCACTGACTGTGCTGTAGTGCCAGGGCTGCACAGTGTGACTCAAGATGGGAGGGAGATGTCCTGCATTGCATATGTGGGAAGGTCCTAATGTGCAGTATCTTTTACAGACCCCTAAAGGGCAGACTGAAACAGTAGCCTTGCCCAGTATGTGGGACTATGTGGGCCAACCAGTATGTGACTTAGCACGATCTACACATATTCTGAGGTTCTTATTTTATCACAGGATGTAGCTGCTTCAGCATGGAACCTGGTGGGTCAAAAGCGCATTGGACAAGATGGGGCTGCAGAGTGTATCAGCCAGCAAGCTACATTTAGGATGCTCATGAGCATTTTAGCAGCTTCTGCATATATGCCAGTTTTACCAGGACAGGGCAAGAGTATTGGCTTTGTCTTAAGCACACTCTCTGCCCGCAGTGAGAACTGGGCTAAGATTTGAAGTGAGCAGCATTCCTTTAAACTTAGATTAAGAGGGCTTTATTGTTACTAAATATTTAAAGTAAGGATCTGTGTATTTAGTTTCCTTAGATCCAGTAGCTGATACTGGCAGTGACAACAGCAGCTCCTGGATGTGCCACACTGTATAAGCAGTGTACATTTGCTTGACTCCCACTTAGAATCATAGAATCATAGAATACTTAGAGTTGGAAAGGACCTCAAGATCATCTAGTTCCAACCCCCCTGCCAGGGGCAGGAACACCTCACACTAAACCATGTCACTCTGCCAAACCCAGCCTTGAACACCACCAGGGGTAGAGCATTCACTTCCCTGAGTGATCTATACCAGTGCCTCACCACCACTTCTTCCGCATATCCAATCTAAACTTGCCCTGCTTGAGTTTTAACCCATTAACCCTTGTCCTCTCACTACAGTCCCTAATGAAGAGTCGCTCTTCAACATCCTTAAAGGCCCCCTTCAGATACTGGAAGGCTGCTCTGAGGCCTCCACACAGCCTTCTCTTCTCCAGGCTGAACAGTCCAAACTTTCTCAGCCTGTCTTCATATGAGAAGAGCTCAAGCCCCCAGTCATTCTCATGAACCTCCTCTGGACTTGCTCCTAAAATTCCAGCTCCTTTTTATGCTGAGGACACCAGAACTGCACACAGTACTCCAAGTGAGGTCTTACGAGAGCAGAGTAGAGGGGCAGGATCACCTCCTTTGACCTGCTGGTTACACTCCATTTGATGCAGCCCAGGATACAATTGGCCCTCTGGGCTGATAGCGCACACTGAAGCTGGCTCATGTTCATTTTCTCATTGACCAACACCCCCAAGTCCTTCTCCTCAGGGCTGCTCTGAAT
>JASSUY010001404.1:9676-38206 GCA_032466535.1 Forpus xanthops
TAGTTACTAAACTGTTCTTATCTCAACCTGTGGGAGTTGCATTCTTTTGATTCTCCTCCCCATCCCCTGGGACTGAGAAAGAAAGAGAGGGGAGTGAGTGAGAGAGCGGCTGCATGGGTTTGAAAGTCTCAAACCACAACACCAGAGAAGTTGTGAATGCTCCATCGCTGGCAGTGTTCAAGGTCGGATTGGACATAGCCTTGGATGGCATGGTTTAGTGTGAGGTGTCCCTGCCTATAGCAGGGGGGTTGGAACTAGATGATCTTGAGCTCCTTTCCAACTCTAACTATTCTATGATTCTATGATTCCATGATTCCATGATTCTATGTATATCATTGCAACCCTATCCTGTGCAAGTTATTGTACTTACAATAAAAAAAATTCTATTAAAAAATGCTTGTACACTATAAATTGCATGCTAAACAAGAAGCCCCAGTGAACTAGGCAGTATGTTAAAAGCACACAGAACTTCTACTGGATTAGGCATAATCATAGCTTTAAAAAGTGGACAATGTTTCATACACAAGTGGTCAGATCCTTCAAGCCTGTCCTGGCTGACAGAATAATTTGTTCCTTCTGTATTTCCTCAAATTTCTTTTAAGATAGAAAATCAGTTCACTCATGGGCAGAAAAGTATTCTATACTATACTATGCTATTTCTCTGCATTTACTTGAACCTTCATCTATTCCCGGTGCCAAAAAAATCACAATTCCCAGTTGTTTATTTGATTTTACCCATACAGTTGCAGCCACTGATCTTTCATAAGACTCTTCCCACTATTTCAGTCACCAGGTTACAAGAACCAAGTTACAGAATTTGTTACTTCTAACCCATCAACACCCATATTCTCATTACCTTCAGAATTTCCCCTACCTTTTTTTTAAAAAAAGTGATCACATTTTGTTCTTATTGTCTTGGCGGACAGTGTAGCTTTTTCATATCCCTGGATTCTAGGAGATGCCCATCAAAGTGCATGCCAACATGCATCGGGTAATAGGGAGACAAGTTCACCCCAAGGAAGCCTCATAAGGAAGACATAATAGGATACACCAAAATGAGCACAACCAGCAGCTTGACGGAGGTGATTCTACCCCTCCATTCAGCTCTGATGAGACCCTATCTGGAGTACTACATTCAGCTCTGGGGCCACCAACATAGTATTAGTTCTAGGGGAGGAATGAAGGAGGGAGGTCTTTAACCATTGCACAAGAATAGATATGCTGAAAAGAAGCTTATAATTTGCCTCAGGGTTAAGGTTCAAATATTGGGAATAATTATATTTTTTTCTTAAAATATGCAATAGGCAACCAGCTATTAAATTAATTAGCTTTAAGGATGTTATTGAGCCAAAATTGGCAATAAAATAGAAGAATCTTTGAGAACTCTAAAATTTGGTTACAATTGTGAGGAATTTGATGATTTTATGATTGCCCAGATAACTAGCTTCTTGATGTTCTGACACTGTTGACTCATTTTTCTTTTAGTTAAATATTAATCACGGCTCAACTTTGAGGATCTATTTTCTTAATATTTTTAGCTTATTTAATTAGTTTAGACGTACTGTGTAAAATGACAGCACAAATATTTCACAGCACAGGATTTTTACAAAACTATGAAGATCTGGGGTGATGCAGGCAGATGACAAGAAAGCTAGATTTGGCAGTTCTTTTTGAAGGATGATTAATAAATAATGCATTAAGTTAGGTTTTAGAAAATGGTTGACAATAAAAGGAAAATCAAGGAAAATTGTCATAGGCAAAAGGAGGGAGAAGGATTAAAAATTTTGCTTATCCCATTATGACTGGCCAAGATCTCACAAGTTTTAGCAATTATAGAAAGAAAAATTAGCTGGAGATTGCATGCTCTTCGTTTAAAGAGAGAGTTTATATCTCTTACTTTTGTGGTCCAATGGCTGCGATTCTGGAGAATCTCATCACTTAACCTAACCATCACTGCTTACTAAGATCAACTATATCAGGCATGTCCCAAATCTTTTAAGTATAGGGAAGTATAGAGACATTTTGATTTTTTTTTTTTTTTTTTAATTTACCTACATTCACATCAAGAGCCTCAAGAACGGGACTCAAGATTTTCAGGCAATCAGTGTGGGGAAAATCTAAGAGTGTTGTTGTCAATCTATGTTTAACTGCTGCTTTTAAAACAGCTGAGTAGTACGACGCATGCATACTATCAATAGAAGAAAAAAATCATAAAACAAGGCAAATAAATATTTATCCCAATGCCAAAATGAAATCAGATTTCAGTTAGTTCACAGTAACTACTCAGCTGAATATGCAACTCATCATACAAAAGCTGGATACACATAATTCATGAAAAAAAGAATAATCTGGTTTTAACCACAGAATTGTCAATTCTTTCTTAATGTCACTCATATTGTGCACCTTCAGTAAGTTACATCAAAATATTTAGAATAGACTGTTTCTTACCATGTATGCAGAAAAAATAAAATCACAGAGGCAATCCCAAAGGAATCACTGAGCTTGAAATAATAATCATGAAAAAAAAGCCTTTATTGTGCTAGAGGTAAAAAAGTGCTCAACCAAAGCTGTTGATATTTTAGATTTAACTTCATTACAAAGTAACATTTGCAAGAAGCAGAATCAACTTGTTGAAAATTCTACTACTTTTCCATTATTTTCAGAAGAATATACATCACCTGATTTATTGTACATGGCAATTAACAACAAAAATTGAACTCAGCATAACATTGAGGGTCACACATTATGATGATTATTTTATGCATTACCTGAGCAGAAGATTCTACTCTGACAGATTTAAAGAAAAAAACAAAACAGATGTACCTTACACACTAATGTTTGAGTGTATATGTGCAAACAATTCTATGAATCATTTCTTGGACCAGGCTAATAAGGTGCTGGCAAGCATCTAGGCTGAAAAGAAGACAAAAGTACTTAAAAGAATTCTAATATTGTCTGACAGTTTTAATTATGCTTTTAAAAGAACCTGAGATGATAAGGTTTAGATGGGATCTAATGGGCTCAGTGGGTTCATTGGTTCATGTTTAAAAGAGGATTGAAATAATTCTCACTGTAAATCCATGCTGGGGATAAGGGTACATATCCAAAGAAATTCTTGTTTAATAATGAAGATTGCTCCAGAGGAAAATGAAAAAATCTCACACTGCAACTTCCAAAATATGATCAAATTTGCTAATAAGAAATGAAATAGGAGAAAATTAATAGCAATTGAAAGGAATTAGGGACTCAGTTTGCTTTGGCTGTAGAAGATTTTTCTTTTTTTTTTAACTAAAGAAGACAATACTATTTTTTCCTTAAATTCAAAGAACACATCTGATGTGCTCACACACACAAAAAAAGAATAAAAAAATTCTGTGCAAGAGAGCATCTTTTGCCTTAATAATATTTCTCACATGCTTAAAGGTGCCTAATCAATAAGCTAATTGGTTTGAGGTTGCAATGGATCGTGAACGCAGTAAGAAAGTCTTTGCTTTTTTACAGGCGTTTACAGCAAATGGACTAACTTTTTGGCTTCTTGCGTGAAAATCAGGGCTAACTGCACCGACATCAGAGGAGTAAAAAACTTGCAGTCAAAAACCAGCTCAAATAACAAAAGAATGATATTCAAGTCAGGTAAAAGTATAGGTTGAAGAGCCTGAGTTAAAAAGCAGTATATTTTTCCAATCATAGGAGCTAACAGAGATGCTAACATAGAAGGACACATTCAGAGAGAAAATAGAAATCCTGGTTCTTGTTTTGAAATGCTTTTTTTTTTTTTTTTTTTTGGACAATCAAAATTAAAAACAAACAACTGACAATGAAAATGTAGAATCCTAAGGCAGGATAAAGGAAAGAACTTAGGCAGCTGAATGCGAACTTGTACACCAACCCATTAAGCAGCAACTTTTATCCCCTTCCTTCCAAAACATGTAGACTCACAAGGCATTTCAGAAATAGATTCCAAAACTAACTCAAGCTCAAAATAGGTCTGGAAAGCAGCTCTCTCCAAGAACCTCACTCCTTTAAAATACTGATGTGGAAGAAAGATTTTGCAAAACATTTGGAATGTTTTGAGAACAAGAAAGACATGAAAAAGTGAACTATAAAAAAAAATATGAAAAAAATATGAAAAAAAAGAACTACAGAAGACCTTGAAATGCATATCTTTAACGAAATACAAAAAGGCTTTCAGTGCAGGGAGAAAATATGTGCATAGGTGACAAATACAGTACAACAGGGAAAGAAAGAAGATCATAGTATTATTCTAACTAGCTGCCAGTGTACTTTATATTAATACCTACCTGTAAATAGTGCAATAAGAAGGGCATGACCCTATTATTATTAATTCTTCATATTACAGACCAGGTAACACCTCAGCTGTATTGAAAGAAAACCTCTTGAACACTTCAGTGATTCTTTCCCAGTGAACATCAGGCTAGAAAGTTTACTAGCTGCCTAATAAGCTGAAAGTTACCTGTCTATGGAAAAGAATCCACTCTTCCCAAAACTTCTTCATCGCCATTGAATTACCAGTGTTGAGGAAAAAAAAATCTAGATTGATTCTTCAGCATCTTTGGCAACATATCTGGATGACATGTAGACCCAGTTTTAAATATTATTGCTTTTAATTTAAAGTTATTTCTTTTATCCGTCTTGCTACAGTCTGCAGGAGGCACAGTGACAGGTATGAGGCAAAGAAAATGAAAGCGTTAGCTCAAACAGAATTTTCAGAGATAATCTGGCAACCATGAAAAATAAAAGTTTTGTTCCAGGTGATTTTGTAATGCTACATTTCATTTCAGTACCATTGAAACTTTTTTTACCTACCAAATAAAAATATTTAATTCATTTTTTATTATCTAAACTTTTTCTTAAAAAA
This sequence comes from Forpus xanthops, assembly GCA_032466535.1. Classification (NCBI taxonomy): domain Eukaryota; kingdom Metazoa; phylum Chordata; class Aves; order Psittaciformes; family Psittacidae; genus Forpus; species Forpus xanthops. The sequence goes on from JASSUY010001404.1 coordinate 14,556, forward strand.
AAAAAGCCACAACACCACTTTGAAATAAAATGTTCTGACTTTCCAGAAAACACAATCTAGAAAAGAATTAAATGCAACATTCTGACTTGTCCTTAGTGATCATTTTTTTAATTCAGAAATTACTTGTCAAATCCAACCCAGCATCGCAAATAATTTTTAATTTCTTAATTTTTAGTGACTCAATGTTGACTCTTGTTCCACTCCCCCAAATAATCAAAAATCCATGTGGTTTATCATCTCTGTTTTTTGAGGGAAAAGTTTATAGCTTCATTCTGTAATATTTGATGCCCTCATTCACCAGTCAGGATAGAATTATATTGTTCAAATATTAGTTTGAAACACTGTCTCATCCTGCACCCAAAGACAGAATTTTTTTCAACAATTTGATCATTTCAACTCATCTATCAGGGTCTGATCTAATTTCCTTTGGTTTTCTACGGTTACGGATATTCGTGATGCTCTCATAACCAAAAAAATAGTCCTACCAACAGTAGCCAGACCTCACAGAGGTCTGCTAAAGCAAATTGATAGTGCCATCTATTCAAAGTGACCATTTATTCATAGTGACCACCTGTTTTGCTTGGTTCTGTTTGAGTTATCATAAATCATTGCACACAGGCATCTCAGTGGTCTCAGATTGCCTCATAAAATAGGCACAAATCAGAATCTAAAGAAAGATCTGATAAAAAAAAAGGGGGAGACACCCTTTTCATGAGTAACAAACCTGCCATAAAAGCACCATGGCTAATGGATTTTTAATGTAGGTGGAAGGTTTTAGTCAAATTGAGACAAAGTTGTGATTGACAAGAACAATTGTGCCTTTTAGAAATATTCTTGGAGTGGAAGGGATAGGATGGAAATAGTTATTTCAGTAGTCCTGCATCCTATTGTCTGCCTCTTTTCATCATTCCACAGTAAAAGGTATATTTATCTAGGTGGTTAATTTACATTTACTACTGTTTCAGTACTTTACGCATGTTTTGACAATTATGGAATGTTCCAGAAACTCATTACTCTGCAGAGATGCCGGAGCTGAAGGATGAAGTATAAAAGTAGTCACTCACTTTTTCAGCTGTCATTCAAGTTCAGCAAGAGCAGAAGTGGGATAAGTCAGTTGTGTTGACTTAAGCATAGTTCTCTTATCATCCTTCTGCACAAATGGTTAAACAGATATTTGCTCTTGTAAAGAAAAAACTCCAATGGGGTACCTTAGTTTGGCATAAGATTGACATTTTGCCAAGCTGAATATCTCCAGTGAGGAGCTTTCAACTCCAGAGTGAGGGGAAACCCATCATCCAGGAGCCTCAGTACTGAGTGGCAAGAGACACAGAGGGAGCCTCAAGCCCTCATCAGGCCTTGCCCAGGAGGCAGCAGCTCTGCTGAGGACAGCACGGACTCACGGGTGAGGTGCCGGGAGGGATGGTACCACCAGGAGTGGTTAAACACACCCCAGGGTGCGCAAGCTAAGCAGCGGTGATTTTGTTATGTGTTGAAGTTCAAGACACCATAAACTGCAACACAACTGTCATTATCATGGAATCATGGAACAGTTTAGTTTGGAAGAGACCTTAAGTATCATCTAGTTCAATTCCCCTGCCACGAGCAGGGACACCTTCCACTAGACCAGGTAGCTCAAGGTCCCATCCAACCTGGCCTTAACCCTTCCAGAGATGAAGTATTCACAAATTCTTGGGGCAGCCTGTTCCAGTGTCTCACAACCCTCGTAGTGAAGGCTATGTTCCAACTGGCTAATCTAAATCTTCCCTCTGCCAGCTTAAAGTCATTTCCCCTTGTCCTATTACTATATGCCCTTGTAAAAAGTTCCTCTTCAGCTTTCTTGTAAGCTGTCTTTAGACACTTGAAGGCTGCTATGAGATCTTGCTGGAGTTTTCTCCTCTCAAGTCTTAAGAAGCTCAACTCTCTCAGTCTGTCTTCATAGCAGAGGTGTTTCAGCCCTCTGATCTTCTTCATGGCCTTCCTCTGGACTTGCTCGTGTAGGTCCACATCCCTCTTGTGTTGGTGACCCCAGAGAGCTGATGGTGTCCCTGCCCATAGCAGGGAGGTTGGAGCTAGATGATCCTTTCCAACCCTAACTATTCTATGATTCTTTGTGGTGTCTCACCGCACTACCTGCCTTTACCATGTTCCCACACTTGGAGTTGGTCAGCCTTTAAAACTTTCCAGATTACAAGAACATCCATCTCTATTCTAGTTATTTTGTGGTATATGCTACATGAAATTATGTCTATGCATACTGGCTCTCCCAGGGCAGATACCCTAGCAACAACAGTGCATGCCTTTGCTTCCTTGCACACAGATGCTTGCTGCTGCTAAGCAAGCCTCTCAGTTCTCACAACCTCTACAGGCTAAACTAATTTTGTGTAACATAATCACAGTCATTGTGGGCTGCAGTATGTAAGATCAGATTTGCAGTATTAGTATCCTAAAGCCATTTTTATCAAGTTAACAATGCACTGTGTGTTATCAACAAAATAATAAAAATAATAAAAACCATTTGTATGTTTATCCATCAGTAATTCACTATAAAATGCATTGAAACCTGCTAATTAAATTGCAAGCTGTTAATTATAAAATGACAGCAGCTGAGGCACTGTAAGTGTAATTTTAAGATTTTTTTTTGACTTAGAAAATTATTCATTCAATGTAGAATGAATAATCTTATTATATAAAACAAAATGGTTATTTTTGTGTATTTGTTTGTTTTGGTTTATTTTGGTTTTTTTTTTTTTTCTTGAGAAGTGAGAAACCTTGAAATATTAAGGTCACTATAACAATCTTTGTTAATTCTACAGGCAGAAGCTCAGAAAGAGTCCAGTAGAGTAAATGAAGCATCTAAACCTTACTAACAGTATCAAATAATACCCAATTTGCCTCTGTATCTAGGAATTGACTCTATGATTTACAATTTAAACATATATTTCAACAACAACACCCTCATGAGCCTTATTAGTGTTATTCACCTTGGCCTTCTTTATATTCTCAGCTCAAGTATCATATAAAGACAGAGAAATCAGAAATATAACTCTGACATAAATAAGGAGAGAAATGGGAAGGAAAAAAGAAAGGTAATTTAAAGTACCTGACATGAAGATGTAATATATACAGTGTGCACACCTATTTTTTAGGATATTTGCCCATATATGTGAATATCCACATAAAATTAAAGCATAAGTAAAGTCACTTATAAAATTATCTTATCAGTGTCAAATTATGTTAAATGTTTATATTTCATCTTAAGTTCTATGTCCAACTTAATTCTGCTGTCTTGTACACAAGTGGCATATGGTCCTTAAATGTATAATAATGTATTTTTTAGGCCACACACCAAAATATGCATGGATTTCTAATAACAAGTTTTAACTTTTCCTTTTATTCACCTCTATCTTTCCAGTGTTTCAAGAGCAGCATTTCTTCCAAAAAGAAAACTGATAAGGTTCAGTGTTAATACTGGAACTTGTGGAAAATCAGCAGTTCTTAGGGTCAAAAAGCCTGGGTGGACAGAGGATTTGTGCATCATCATCAAGGACAGTGACTATACAAAGGGATCAGGGAAGCAAAAGGTTTCATGGGGATGTCCAGTTTGCTGATATTGAGAAGATGCCATCTGAAATCATCGAAGTTCTCAGGAGGTACAGAACATTTGGAGAGGGACATAGGTAAGGTTTCTTCTCTCTCTCTCATTCTTTCTATTAACCTCTATCTACCTTGTTCCAGCTGAAGAAATGAATGATGTTTTTCAAGTTTTATTCTACAAGGTCTGTGCAGTCATTTGCTACGGCTATCAAACATCTCTGACGAGTGATAGAAAGCCATAGTGTCTGCAAAGTGAGACTGGACAGTCTGATTTACATGTGTAAGTTAATGAGCTGAGAATTAGTCCTTGGTTCTTAAAGAAGACAGTTCCCATCTAAGTTAAGCAGCAGTATTCAAATCCTGAACACTGAAGGTCTGTCAAGGTAAGTCAAGTCAGACACAGGGAAAGTCTAATCTATCACTATTTTGCATGTCATGAGAGCAACACAGCTAATATACTAGGCATGGCATAGCAACTTGTGTTTAGTAATAGCATCTGCTGCTTATTACTTGTACCATTGTCTAATGTTAGAACCATGAGACACTAAAAATTCTTTTTCTCTTGCTTGCACTACAACAAATTATTTAGTATATTGTATCCATGTTCAAATGTATTTTTACATTTGAATGCAAATGTATTTTTACATTTGAATACAGATATAATATATTCATGTATTCATGTTATAGAAAACAAAACGTAACTATGAAAACTTATAAAGTTTTTTTATGTACTAGAGAAGTATGCTATATAATTTAATTCCTGTATTTTTAAAAAAAAATAAATGAGATATTTTTGAATTATTAAAATGTAGACTGTAGACTACATTAGTATGTAGTCCATATTTGTGTGTCTATTTTCTTTCATTACTATACAGGAAGAAAAGCCTTGGAAATTAAGCAGAAGAATTGATCTTCACTGTTAAATATTTTCAAATAAAGTTGAGGATTTTCTTCAAACTGAAAGGAAAATAAACCATTTGTGATTACCTGTAACGTGAGTTAACTCTACTGAATTTCTGTAAATGTATTTTATCACAGAAATAAAGAAACCTGAGGCCCCTCATTCACAATGTGGCAGATAGATCCATTTATCTAAAGTGGTTAGAGAAAGACAGCCAGTATTCTTCAGGAAAACTAATACAGTTAATGTGATTAAAAGTTTAATGTGATAAAAGTAGCTACACAGGGTACAGTGCCCAGTCTTGGACTGACTCCCTTATATCCACAGATATTGCCTTCATAATGACAGGGCTAACTGTGCTTTTGATATCCTCTCTGGACAAAGTATATCCTAGCTTGCTGTGGATCCCGATGCTTTTCCCTGTGATGGTGCTGAGTCACATACCCAGCACTAATTCACAGCAGAATCCCAACTCTACCCAGGAAGATCCCATTAGATTTTTTTTGCCTAAAGTTCTTATCTGATATGCTATAAGTGAATGTGAATCTCATTACTAAAGAACATGCTCTTCTTCTACAGTTCATAATTTCTTTCTATGATAAGGTTACCTGACTGGTTGATGAGGGAAAGGCTGTGGACATTGTCTGGACTTAGTCAAAGCATTTGACACTGTCTCCCACAGCATTCTCCTGGACAAACTGGCTGCTCATGGCCTGGATAGGTGTATTCTTCACTGGGTTGGAAACTGGCTTGAAAACTGAGCCCAAGGAGTGGTGATATATGTTATCACACCTAGTGTCTCTCAAGGGGCCAGTGTAAGGGCCAGTCCTGTTTTAGTATCGTCATTGGTGGTCTGGATGAGGGGATTAGTTGCACTCTCAGTAAATCTGCAGACACTAAGTTGGATGGGAGTGTTGATCTGTTGAAGGATAAGAAGGCTCTGTAGAAAGATCAGGACAGGCTGGATCGATGGGCTGTGACCAGTGCTATGTGGCTCAACAAGGCAAAGTGCTGGGTCCTGAATGCAACCCCATGCAATGCTCCAGACTTACGAAAGAGTGGCTGGAAAGCTGTTTGGCAGAAAAGGACCTGGTGGTGTCAACTGATGGCCAGCTGAACATGAGCCAGCTTGTGCCCAGGCAACCATGAATCTCAACAGGAACCTGGCCTGTAATAGAAATAGCGTAGTCAGAAGGGCCAGGGCAGTGACCATTCCCCTGTACTTTGCACTGGTGAGGCTGCACCTCAAATACTGTGCTCAGTTCTAGGCCCCTCACTATAAGAAAGAGGTGCTGGAGTGGGTCCAGAAAAGTGAAACAAAGCTGGTGAAGGGCCTGGAGCACAAGTCTTATGTGGAATGGCTGAGGGAACTGGGATTATTTAGTCTGGAGAAGAGAAGGCTCAGGGGGACTTTATCACTCTCTGCAACTACCTGAAAGGAGGTTGTAATGAGGTGGGAGTTGCTCTCTTCTCCCAAATACTAAGCTATAGGACAAGAGGTAATGGCTTCAAGCTGCTTCAGGGTAGGTTTAGAGTGGATAGTAGGAAAAATTTCTTCACCAAGAGGGTGCTCAGGAATCATAACACGCTGCCCAGGGCAGTGGTGGAATCACCATCCCTAGAATCATTCAAAAACTGTATGTATAAATCCCTCAGTGATATTGTTTAGTGATGGTCTTGACAGTGCTGGGATAATGGCTGGACTAGATCTTAAAAGTCTTAAAAGTCTTTTCCAACCTAGATGATTCTATGATTGCATGTTAAAACAAGCTTTTTCTTTTGTGTTTTGGTTTGTTTGGCTTTTCTTTTTTTTTTTTACTATAGAAAACTTCTGGGTTTTTAATACAGAAGAGGGATTTCCCTTTTGAACGATTATATCCACAAGGCTCAAGGGTTGAAAAACCACAAAGACAGCACTGCATGAGCAGTCTGCACAACATCTGCACTGCCTTCACCCAGGGAGGAGATGCCTGGTTAACTCAGAAAGAATGGGTAAAAATTGGGAGTATATAACTGAATTTCTGGATTCACACATTCAAGGATATCAAATAAAATCAATAGGACATAAACTTATAAAAGAATTAAAAACTGTAGAGGGACACAGAAGAGAGGTGCATAGCAACTTTCCATAGACATGGGGAAAAATACAAAATTTTAGGATAATTTAGGTAGAATTTGTTGACACAACATGTTTACATAAGCAACTAAGAAATAAAACAAAAAACTAAAAAATCCCCAGCCAATTAATATGAATATTTTAAAAACAGTGAGCATAATATTTAATGAAAAAGACAGCACTGGTGAGTTTACCCAAATAAAAAGCCAGTCTTGAATCTTCACACATCCTGTTTGATGCAAAAATGATTAGCATTTCATTGTCTATGATTCTCTCCTCTATGATATGTGATAATAGTCTGTGGTTGCTAAGGAATGTTGCTAAGCAGGGCAAGGAATAGAGGAGGTCAACCACCTCTTCCCTGACAACTTCTAGCACCAATTATTTTTCTGAAATACAGATTTAGCTTTTTCTAAATGTTCTGCAATTTTTTTTTTTTTTAGATAAAAGAAGATTTGTTGCCACAGTAAAGCCCAAACATGTAAAGACTAAAATCTTCATCTGGAATTATCTTTTTTTCATTAAAACCTAATTTCTGCTCCTCAGGACTGTTGTGTAGTCATCAGAAGGTAATAACCATAGCTTGACCTAGACTTGTCCAGTTCTGAAGAAATTATATGATAATTTTGTGTATTCTTGGTAAAGAATTAAAATTATTTAAGCACTTTTCATGGTTTAAACCCAGCCATAAATCAGCCAAGCAGTTCATTAGCTCCTCCATCCCCACCCCACCCCCAGCCCCCCAACCCCCCCCCCGCACCTGGAGGGGTGAAGAGGAGAATGGAAAGAATGTAACTCCCATGAGCTGAGATAAGCACAATTCAGTAACTAAGGTATAACACAAACCACTGCTGCTACCACCAATAATAATAATGGCAAGGGAAATAACAAGGCAAGAGAGTACAACTGCTCACCACCTGCTGACCAATACCCATCCTGACTAGAGCAGTGATCTAACTCATCTGGGTGGCGGCCCCTGGTTTATATAGTGAGCATGACGTGTCGTGGTATGGAATACTTCTTCGGTCAGTTTGGGTCAGGTGTCCTGTCTCTGCTTCCTCCCAGCTTCCCCTCATCCAGGGAAGAGCGTGAGACTCAGAAAGTCCTTGGTCAAACTAAATATTACTAAGTGGTAGCTAAAAACATCAGTGTTATCAGCGCTGTTCCCAGGCTGAAAGTCAAAACCACAGCACTGCACCAGCTACTAAGAAGGAGAAAAATGACTGCTAGGACACTATCCACTATTTTGTGTTTTTTTAAAGGATGATAGTTAATTTTAATTGGAAAATGCAATAGAAAAAAAAAAGTACTGCCATTTAACAAAGCAGAATATTGAGAGCCATTAAAAAAATGTAATAGGAAATGATATGTAAAATAACGTTATATTGAAAGACTGAGTCACATTTCACAAATTGCATTTATTCTAAAACTGTTACTTATTAAATTTATTGTTCAAAAAGGAAGTTTTTATGTTACATTCTTTCAAATCAGCATCTCAGCTAGTGGAATATGTCAATGTGCAGCTGAAATGAGTCAGCACTGTTTCTAAAATCCTATCATTAATTTAGGGATTTATTCAGTAAGCTTTTTAATGGTGACTGAAATGCTTTGCACTGCCAATTCTCATTTCATGAGTGAAAATCAAAAGGATATAGGCTCCTAAATAATTGAAAAGGGGAAAAAGAAACAAACCCAACCCTAAACCAAAGAAACATTCTAAAATTCTCCTTGGGATTTTTGTTGATTGCTATGAGTTATTTGAAGCCTGAGAGGAAGTGGTTAGGGTCACTGCATTATTATTAAAGTGGTTTTGATCTGTCCCCTCAACAACCACTTCACTACACCATTATGATCGTTACTGTTCTGTGAAAGATTGACAAGTTTAATGCATGCTGATCAGTGTCAAATATTAAAACTTGGTTTACTCTCCTTCAGTTCTTATCAAAACTGTGTGAATAACAACCTTCTAAGCTTTGTTTCTCCAAATCCCAGTGTATCTGACTTTCTTTTGAACTGTTCTTGGTAATTTTTCTTGTGGTCTAAAGCAGAAATGTTAGTTTGGGTCAACTTGCACTGGAAATACCTTCAGATAGACTAGTGAGAGTTTTGCCTTTTAGAGTACAGAGAAATATTAGAAAGAAAAAACATATTTTTGCTTTTCAGTAGTTTAAAGTAATATGTCCAGAAAAAAAATCTTTATTTCCAAGGGCTATAATTAGGCAAAATTACTTGAAATGGATCATTAATTTGCTACATTTAAGTGAAACATTAGGTGTTTATAGCTCAGAAGTCTTGATACACTTAATCCTTGAGGACAGAAAGTGAGAATTTTTCTGTCTCTTATGTTCTTGTGAAAGGATTTTTAGCTGAATTTTCTGAAATGCTGTAAACGACAATTCTATCACCTTTTCAACTCTTAATTCTTCATGCCTGGATATAGGTATGAAGTTGAGACTTCTGTTAATAGTAGCACTACTATTACATTCATATTCATGTTAGCATTAATTTTCCTACCAGTGAATAATGACACTAATTGATTTTCATCAGGCAGAAAGCACTATAGGAATCCTTAATAGTACTGTATGAGTGGTGAAGAATTGAACTTCAGTATATTCTGCTTCAGATGTCATTTGTTATCTAGTCATCCAGAGAATTTATAATGTGGGTACCTATGAAGGTGTTGGACTATAAACCTTTAAAAGGCTTCATGCTTTCAAAGAGTTTTATATATATATATATATCTTGAATTAATTTTAACTTTCACATACAATGAAGTGTATATCTCCAGAGAGGGGTGAATCAACACATGTGTACCATTTAGGATTTACTCTTTTCTGAAGGCTTAAATTGGACTTTGTTGCTTGATTTGGCTCTGTGCAGATGTGTATTTGTTTCCTAAATAATAACTGAAGAACCCTTATGTTTTTGGAAGCTAGTTAGATTTTTAAATGACAGTGGTAAGGTGTATCTCAATAGCATTCAGTGCTGTGGAAAAAAAAAAACAGAACCATACAGTCATAATCTATATGCAATGAAGTTAGAAATACAATCCAAATTATAAGCAATAAGTTCTCCATCTGTTCCTAAAAATTCTTAATACATTAATTACAAAAGTTTTATTGGAGATAGAGCTAGATGAGCAAAATATATTTCTTTGGAAAAGAAATATGTTTTCTTTAATCTTACACAAACTAATAAAGTTCCAAAAGGATTCATATTAAATTCTTCTTTTGTTTTTATAAGAATGGACATTTCAGTGAAAAATCAAGATGCAAGGAAATAATGGCAAGCAAACTACAGCAGAAGATGTTGCAAAGAGAAGAAACATCTCCTTATCTAAGAAGATTTTCCAGCAATCCCTCACATTGTTTTTCACATAAAAACAAACCAAGGTAAATGAAATTATGGTGTATGTGTCAGACTACTCAACAAGGGAACCAACTGGTCACTGCGGAAAGAAGTCGTAAGTGAACAGAGAAATAAAGTAGTCCCCAAATAATTGAGTTGTACTGTGAGCTCTGCTGAGAAATATGGTAAAACAGCCCCCAAAGTAATCATTGCCAGAAGTATTTTATGTAATCAAGTTGAAAGAAAAGTAAGTTTATACTGAATATATTTTTTTCTTAAACAACATGTCATAGGAAAAATATTTTTTGCTATACATTCTAAAATAAAAAAAAAAATCTGATAAAATCTAAAATACTCCCAAATTAATGTGTAACTTTTCTATGTTTAGACCATGCTTCCATGTTGCATTTAGTCTCCATTTCCTTCATTAGTCTGGAGTCTTCTTCCAAAATACATTTCCCTTAGTGTACTACAGCCAGGAAAAAACATATAACATGTTGTCCTGAAATATGTAAGAAACATATTCTGATCAATCACCTAACTTACAAGAATAGACATTTAAGGAACCTATATTTAATTCCCCAAATACAGTGAGAACATTTCAGAAGCTAAATCTTCACCTGTTTGATGTGCTATCCATTTAGTGCAATCTTCTGTAAGGGCATTGGTTTTGCTATTTAAAAACAAAAGTATCTGCTTTCAGTAATCATGCACTTCTCTGTCTGGTTTAGTTTTTTTTTTTGTGTTTTGAAGGTTTGGTTTGCTGCTTTTGTTTTTTTTTGTTTTTTTTTTTTTTAATGACTGTATTGTTTTTATGGAAACAATATGTGTTTTTATCTTTCAGTTTCTGAAGTAGGAGATGCTGCTTTTCTACCACACTGAAGAGACTATACGATATGATAAAATGCTAGTAAAGGTACATGGACTACATATATATATATTTACTATAAAATAATAATAATGTTACTAATGGAGAAGGGGAATTGCAGTTGTCATCTTGTATACTGCTAGCAGGGCTCACACCTCTGTAAAGAGCTGAGAACTGCAATACTTGAAGCTGACACTGGAAGAAAATTGCAAATGCAGAAGTGACATTTCTGACATTTCTGTGAAGAAAGGGAACTGTCTGTGCTTACAGTAGACAAAAAAAAAGTGGTAGAAGGGAGAGTGAGAAAAAAATAGAAACCTCTGTACACTCACACACACATGCACACCCCTTACTTCCCCCCAAAAAAATTGAAAAAATGGATTGAAGTACAGAAAAGGGAAAACCTGTCTTTTGCTTTTCCCAAAAAGAATTATTAAAATACAAAACATCTGAAGCATTTGGTTGATAGTCTTTATTCTTTTTGGCTTGTTCTTGAAAGCTTTTTTCTTCTGAAACAAGTGTACCCTAGAATGTGCTTCCAGATAATCAGCCCACATAGATGTCTCACTCAAAACAACTGAGTTAGTAGTTCCTAACCGCAGATATATGTAATGAGATAATAATACACAGGTGATATGACTATTCAAAATTTTGTTTTATGTGTTTAACTGCTAGTCTACATTTTCAAATGGATAATGGTAATTCCTCCTTCTTAAGACTCATTTAAGATTTCCACTTACCTAATGAAATCATTTAGAACTATCATGATGTATAAATGTAAGGAAATTGTTTCACTGGTACATGTTTGTTAACTCTACTAAGATGATACCAGCTTTATTATTCTAGGAATCCCGTTTTCCTGGTATTTTAGAAACATCCCTTTGGCTTAAAGGTTCTAATTACATTTATACAGAGTAAATATTTTTTAATACTTATTTTGAACTGGTTTTGAGCATTTGATTTTGTAGCGTTTTGGCAGAGAAATTTAGATTAATTTGCTGTCACTTAAAATAGCATTATATATTCACAAAGATGGTGTCTGATTATTACATTTCCAATAGGCTGAAAAGCATACTGGTATGGGTTTTGGTTTTTTTTTTTAAGAAATACTTATTTTTTCGCTTTGGGCTTAAAATATCTTTTTCTTTTCTACACCAGATTTCTTTAAATTCTGTCAATATTGTCAGTATTCTTCCTCAAATTCTAACCAGATAGAAAAATGTTTAGATGAGTTTATTGGGTGTTCCATCAAAAACCAACACTTATTTACAATCTGAGAATAGAATTTATTCACAGCACAGTCTCTGCTTTGACAACATAATCCAAGGAGAAGTCAGTTTGCTGTATGGCAAACATCCCTGCTTACTCCTCCTCTCCTGGTTCTAAGGGGAACAGAATCGGGGAAAGAAGGGTAAAACCCATTGGTTGAGAAAATAACACTTTAATAATTAAAATAAAATAATAATTATATATATAGAATATATTATATGCATAAAATGCAACTGTAATGAAAAGGGAAACAACAAAAGGAAAAAGAGATAAAACCCAAGGAATTGATGACACTATTATTTTCACCACCCACTGAACAACATTCAGCCCATCTGCAAGCAGGGACTGGTGGCTACTGGCTAGCTCCTCCTAGTTTATATACTGAGCATGATGTTTTATGGTATGGAATACCCCTTTGCTTCCGGTCAGCTTCCTGGCTCTGCAACCTCCCAGCTTCTTTTGCCCCTTTACGCTGGTACAATGTAAGAGACTGAAGTCTTTTAAGAGTAAACACTACTTAGCGCCAACTAAAGCGCCAGTGTATCATCAACTTTATTCTCATACTAAATCCAGAAGACAGCACTGTACCAGCTATTAAGAAAATTAACTACCTCAGCTGAAACCTAGACACCCTGTACTTATCTTTCATTACATTTTCTTTCCCTGTTCAGCTGAGGAAAGGAAATAAGAGAGCAGTTTGATGGGCATCTAATAGCCAGACAGTGTCAACCCATTGTAAATGTTGTTTAGATTTTGTTGAGTAATTAAAATGCAGTTTCTAAAGCACTAGAACTAGGATGCAATTCTTGTCCCAAGTAACTTGAAATACAAAGGACAAAACAATTACATAGGCCACATTAAAAGACAAAGTAAGGCCACATTATAAGACAATATAAAGAAGATTAATGAAGAGGGCTTATTTCTTCCTCTTTTTTTTTTATCCTACAAGAGGCAATGCTAGCTCCAAAAACATAAAGCCAAAATGTGTTGCTATTGACAGTGTTTAAGCTTGTCATCCAAAGCCTGGAGACAAAAATTTATTTTATAGTAATTTGAAACAGTGAATTAACCTGCTTCCTACACAGAAAGGAACAGAATAGCTGTCCCATCATTCCAGAACTGCAGATCTCCCAGGGCTAGGAGGAGCTTTATCACCCAGCAGTGAGTCCACTGCCTGAATGCTATCCAGTTTTCAGTCTATAATAGAAGTAGCTCTGTCAGTGAGGGACATGTAAGCTCACCACTCTGCTAAGATATCAAGTGGTACAGCAAAGGACTCCCCTGTGGCATCATGGTAATAAAAGTCAATGATGTGGTCTCTATGAACCAGTGACCAGCTGGAATGGGCTTGCCTGGTGTACTTTTCCTGAATGTCACAGTGTTGATGGTCAGTGAGGGTAGTGCACAATCCTTAATGAAACTATTCCCAGCCAGCATTCATGGAAGTCCTGCCACTAACATCAATTGACAGATGCAACAAGGAAAGGAGGAATAAAAGTATTTGAATCCCCTAAAATTCTCAAGAACATGTTACTTTGTCCCTCTAAAACTGATTACATTTCAGAGTCACTTCAATGTTATCACTGCGTCATATAAAATATGTGACAACATGTATGAGAAAATCCCCTTCAATTCAATGTCTTTTGCATGAGTTGCAGTGCAATACCATACTTGTCCAATTTTCAAACACATGAACAGTTACTGTGTTACATATTTAATTTTTTCTAGTATCTTATTCATTTATGTGGTACTTACAAAATACACATAAAGTGTGATGGTGGTATTGTAATATATGCATTGAACCAAGTTTTTAATATATATTTATACCTTAGTAGTAGGTAAAATATGATGTACTACAGTAAACAATATGACTGTCACAAATGTAATACTAGCCTAGTTAACTGTTTAACTAAAATTTCTTGCTTTTATTTGAAATATCCAGTACACTCTGCAATGGGATAATAATTTATTCATTTACTAAGTCAAAGATTTAACAGCCTAGTTTCCTTTGTTCTCCTATGGTAATTAAGAGACTAAGATTAAACAAACCAAACCAAACCAACAACAATAAAAAAACAGCCAAATAAAAAAAAAAAAGAAAAAAAATGAGAATTAAAAAGATGAAAGCATTTCTATGTGTTTATCTGAGTTCATTTTACCTGATAAGTCAAAATGTCTAAAGCACAGAAGATCTACATGAGATGGTTAAAACTATTCTAAGGGTACAGTCTGTGATATAAAGAGAGAAAAATCTTTGAGAAAATACTATTTTCTTGCTAAAAACTTTAAGAATATATTGTATTTCTTTAATGCCAATTATAACCAGAAGAAATACACTTCAAATTCACATTAATTTAGGGTATATATAAACTCTCATATAAGAAGATGCAACAAAGAAAAAATATAGAAAGAATATGTAACAAAGGAAAATCCAACCTGGTTACAGAGAAAATAAGGTATCAAACAATTCATATATGTAAAAATATTATTGGTACTATATACCGAACTACAAGCCCTGTTGCCATCTTCATGTGGGTAGATGTATTGTATGCATGAAGCTAAATATTATGATCCACAAATAACATAATTAAGCCTCTTTGTATAATAGATGAACTGGAATAAGAATATTTAAAGATACAGATAAAAGCCCTGGTCAGCTTGATGAAAGTAATTTTACCTGAGATATAGTAATGTTAACAACAGAACTACAGGTTATGTTGTGCTTTAGTGTCCCAACCAAAATCAGTCAGTGGGACTTCTTAGGTATTCAAAGGTAAAGATGTTTCAAAGTGCTATGGGAAATTGGAGCCATATGAAGAGCAAAATGGGGTATCTCCTCCTCTGCCAACTTCAGTGTTCCCTGCATTATTCCTCTCTCCATCCAGTGTTTTTCTCTTCCTCCTCCAGGCTTTCCCTAGGCACTGACATCTTGTCTGTGTCTCAGCTATGCCCTGAGGTGGGTCTGTTGGATCTATCTGGAATTGGCTGTGTTTGGCGCCAGGCAGCCCAGGCTGCTTCTCACAAGGGGCCCTGATGTCGCCTGACAGCGCCTGGGCACCTAAGAACTGGCACATAAGTATGGAAACAATACATGTGTCTTTTTGTCCTCCTTTGACATACATAGATATACAGATCAAGCCTGTTCTTCACATAAATATACGCAAGGAAAAAGAAAAGGAGAATAAATCTGCATAAAATGCACTTATCAGGATATTCTGCAGAAGTACATACACAGAGTAATTTACAGCTTGGAAACAAAATTGTGGAAAAGATAGATGTGTAGTCATTGAACTTGTTCCATGTCATAGCCTGATCAGTGACATCTGTGAGCCAAACTGACAAGGTTTTATGTTTTTATAGCCTAATTCCATATCCTACATATTTGTACAAAGCAACAGCTTAGGGGCCTTGGCAGAAAAGTTTCCAGTTCATTGTCAGACACATTCCTTTAGTAAAGGTTTATTTCTTGTATGAACAAGGTGTGAAATTAAGAGTTCTGCTGAGAGAGATCACTCCATGTGATTACCTCCATAAATTCCCTTTTTAACAGAACATATTTCATTCCACTCAAAGTCAGAACAAAGCTAAAATGTCCTACCAAAATGCCTCACTGGTATTTTGCGCTTTATGAACTGTCAGTGTGATATAATGTAGGATCAGAAACACATATATAACTAAATCACAATCCAGTGGGATGGAAAATCTGCAGAGAAAGCACTGGAAAAAAATTAGAGAGAATGACAAGAAATATAAAATTGAATGAAGTATGTTGCTGGTAATTTTTGCTGTTGACCTAAGCCTATTTCTAATCCAGATAGCTTTCTTTCTATTTCTCTAATGTTAAAAGTAAGTCTGTTACTGATAATAATTTCCCATCCCACACACCTACGATGCCAGGAACTGGAATTAGACAGTACATCTGAGATCTGGAAGTCAAAGGCCTCACATTGCTCTGACAGCCCAGTTCTAGAAGGTTGTGTCCTCTTTCTGTTTGGTGACTTCCCCAAGAGCTTGCAACCTAGTAAAAGCAAACAGAAAAGCCAGTTTCTGGAGCATACGATATCTACAGGCTTTTTTACAGGGGGCTGTGCTGGGGGCAGCTAAATGTATTGGCTAAGCGTGGCAATTTGTTTTCTAGCAGATGGCTCTAGCTCATATACTTCATATGCTGCTTCAAACTCTGCCAAGTCCCAAGGTCACTGTAACACTGGTCCTGTAATCTGTGAGCTATAACTCCTCCATAGCCCTGCTCTGCTACATCCAGCAGATACCAAGTGAAGTAAAAAGTCTGTCTCTGCATTTAGGCAGCATAATCTTCATGTCAGTAATATTCCCTTACTAACCCCTGAAATATAAGTTCAATTAACCATCTTTCTACAAAAAAACCCAAATACTAGTTTTTTCTTCTCTCTTCCAGCTACACAGTCCTGAATGTCTTTTTATAACTTGGTAGACAGATAGAAATAATATTAGTACTTTCTGATTGTAGATTATATTTTTCTAGACTATAAAACAAAATATGTGGTCATTTTTCCCCAGCTACTATTTTCTTCTAACCATACATTTCCCTAACAGGATGAGAATATATAAAGCCAGATTGAATGATCTTACAAGATAAGCAAATGTGAATAACATTTGGCCATGCCATGGCCATTTATTCTGGTTTAAATCCAGATTAATTCTACAATCATGTTGTGTGGTGTCTGTCCTATCGAATCCAGCTGAGCACAGGCTGGCAAAGAAGTAAAGGACTTGGAAGGGAGGTAGCGAGCATGACACATATGGAAACTTTAAGAACAAAGAAATCATGAAACAAGTTAATGCTGAACTAGGGAAAAAGCCCCAGCCAACCAAATCAAATCAAACCAAACCAAAGAAAAACAAACATAAAAAAAAAAAAAAAAAGAAAGAAAAAAACAAGCCAAAGCAACCAAGCAGAAAATTGCTGTAGATTCCAACAAATTGTTCATATAGAGGATTAGTTTTGTCATTGGAAAAAATTATCAATCTGTTATTAAATAATGAACCCCTCACTTTTTGTGGGATTTTTCAATTTGACCTCTAGAAGCATTACAAGAACTAAAATACATACTTTAGCATTGTAAAATTCCTAGCTCAGTTTGACAACAAAAATGCATAGGCACTTTCATTTAATCTTTAGAAAAAAACCTCCAAACTTGTCAAGGTTTTTATCTGAAGATCTAAATAATGAATAATCTCTCCAGCTTTTTTTTTTAATATAGGAATCAGATTTTATACCTGTACAAGCTACAAATGCAATTTGAAAATTCTTATTTGTGTTTTGGAAAAATCAAATGAAAAGCAAATCTCAGATTTGCATTTTACGATATAATTGTAGCTCTACAAATATCAAAATTAATTATATCATTCAGAAAACATGCCTTGTTTTTCACACCAAAACTTGATCAAACCTGGCACCACACTTTCTAATATGCTTATTTTTTTAAGATATAATGTGGAAGGCAAAATCTTTTTTTTTTCTTGTAGAGCTACTTGCAACCCAGACATAAATTTTATTGAGAAAATCAATAAACATTGAAACATATTCAACTGTAGCTGATTTTATTTTCTTTCATTACATTTCTTCGTAGCATATCATTCTAAATCAAACACTTCACATATACACAAAAAGAAATCTACAGATATTAGGTGTTTGTTAATTTAAAAACCCTAGGCAATAAAAACCTTGTAAACAGGCTGAATGTTCCATTGCATACACACACACAGAGATTTCAAAATTAGAAACAGATTTATCAAGGTTGTGACTGGTCAAAAATGAAAAGTAATGTAATATGTTTAGGTTTCTTTAAACTGCGTGTGTTGATGCAAATATATTGCTGTTGATGTTTCACTTCACTCAATTTTTGAAATTTCTAATAGTTTGCTATGTCATCTTCCATCTACTTTCTCAGCAGGTAAACAAATATGCAATTGAAATTCAGGAGCATGATCTGGATCACTCTTATATGGACTAAAACATTCTGAAAAATAATAACACACTATCCAGTCTAGTGACAAATAATACAGCATGCTGTCCATGAATACAGACATCTAAAGCAATGTGTTCTGCTCATTAATTTATGTTATTAATTTTTAAAATCAAGGTTAGGTATTTTTTTCAGCTTTTGTGGCATAAAGCAAAGAAATATTGTTATATGTCCAGATGCCAAAGCAAGTTTGATTCCCTTTTGAAAAAGAATCCCAAAACCAAAACCCAAACCAAACCTTCTAGAAGTTACCTGTAGTGGATGGGTTTAGTCCACTATCTCACCTAAACACAGCTTTCCCTGAAATAACTAGCACCTGAATAAAAGAAAAGAAACTCTAAAAGCTTTATGTGTACTCTAAGTCGCAGTCATTTCTTGAAACTCTTTGTACTTTTTCTCCTTAGTAGGGGAAAATAACAATGGCTCTCAGAGTTCTCATGGAGCTGTCTACACTATTGTTTCCATTAGAAAATAGTGTAGAAGTAGGAAAACATTAGTAGATATTAGCTGAACGTCTGAATTTTGCAAGTAAAAAGACCTTCTATAACTTTTTTCTTTCAGAGTTTTTTCTTTTAGATTCCTTTCTTCTACCTCAAGCATGCTACAAACTGATTTTATACTCTAGTGCATACAAATTGGTAAGAACAAACTTAAAGAAAAACTAAAGAAAAAGAAGATTAACAGCATACACACATAGATGTATGCAATTACAATGTACATACTTGAATAAAAAAATTTAATGAATCATGTGGAGAAGTCTACTGAAATGGTTTATGTATGCAAACTGACACTCTTAAATGTCCTGCTCTATTTTCAGGAGATTGTGCAGAATTTACACACCTTCTCACTTTCTCAGAGTCAGCCAGCATAAGTTGTGGATCTTTTAGCTCGTAACAACTAAATTCCTTGCCACCTGCATCTGTTCCCTCTCTTGTTAGAACCTGGTATTTTTATAACATTTAATTATTTCATAATAAAGACATAGGATTTTGACTTTCCAGCATTCTTCTTTACAGAACAACTTTGGTCACATATCAAATTAACATTTAGGAAGCTAACTTTAGTGCAGGAAATTTCTTACATCTTGGTGAAATAAGAAACTCAGACTCTTAATTTTCCTGATACAGCTGCAGGATAGTTCAGATGGTCAAATAGTTTAGAATTTTGATAATTAGAACTGTTCCACAGCAGTGCTTGCATTCAAATGCTGTTAAATACATGCATGATATTCAATCAGGGTCTTTATATTAGCACAGAGATTCAAAGAACAGTAGACATAAACATTGAAAAAAATAAAATTGCTTTTACCTTCCAGCAAAAAAAGCATTTTTTTACTATTACTAATTGTGAGAGAAATACGTGGGACTTAAGAAATAACCATGATCTCATTAACAAAGTCCAGCAATGTCTGCAAGTATTTCAGTACAGTTTTCTCTCATTATTACACTAAATTTAGAATTTTTTGCATACTTGCTAAAAACAAAAAGGGTTGATCATTCCTATTCTTTTCTGAGCTGGTATATTGGTTTTTTTCTTTCTTTAACGACTTTTATTTTGATCTACATTCCCTTTTTTTATTCTGCAGTTTCAAGTGACAATTATATTGAAAAAAATTTTATAAAGCAGTCAAACGTAGCCACTTGTTATTGTAATTTAGATATCAAAGTTCTATTTCCAGCTTTTAAGTCAATTTTTATGTGAACTTCTGATGAAAACTCAGGAGTATAACATGAAGCATAAGTAAATAGTGACCTCATTAAAAACTTTCATAGTGCATGTAATATTGACTTATTTTTCTTCAAACCTCTTCATATCTTCCATAGTTTATTTTGCACTACTAGCGGATGACAGAATAAATATAGAATAAGTAGTCTGTAGCGTTTGTGATATCTAGTGAAATTGTCCATAAGATATTCTCATAAATCTCAACTCTATTTCGTGTTATTATTAGAGTACTTGTAAGGCAGTGGTGATTACTACAAATGACGTTGTCATTTTTCTACCCCATTGTGATACAGTCCAAACATGAAGGCATAAAAAATTCACTGATTTATGAACATGACATTTTGACTTGGCACTCTAAGGCCAAAAAGTTGAGTATTTCTAAAGTTCAGTGATATCTTATTTCATTTTGAACAGGCCTAAAGAAGTTCTTAATTGCATAGATAGTAAAATTGCTTGTTTTTTTTTTTTTTTGATTGAGGAAGGCTACATTACTGAAGCAAAAAGGACAGAAAATATGTTCCTGCTGAAAGCAGTAATAATTCTAATTTAACTGCAAAGGAAGCAGACTGGGAAGTTTGAAGTGTGATGAATCTTGGCCTTAAGTTTTTCAAGTAAAATGAAATTTTTGCCAAAAAAAAAATATTTATTTTTCTTCTTTCTTTTTTTTTCCTCCTACGTGTTTTTGAACAAGGAACTTAACAACCATGGAGAAACACTTCAGACATAAAACCTTCTAACAATAGTCTCTTCAACTTTGACCTTAGAGGAAGCTTGTGGAAATTAGTGAGCAGGACAACATTCATAAAGTAGGAAGATATTCTTTCCTCACCAATCTAAGGACAAAACTGAATAAAAAGGAAAAGAAAAAGAAAAAAAGTGTTAAAAGTAGTTGAAAGTTCCTCACTGATCTTCACACCCAGGGATGTTCTTTTCACAGCTATAGAAATTTTCAAAATCATTGAGTGGTAGTGCATGTAATACGCCCCCTTCTATGTTTTATGACATAGTTATGCACCAGCTTGATTTACTCAGGACTGTATTTTAAAGTCTGCCTGAGGAACATAAAAGCTTTACTTCTTTTGAGACCTTTTAACACCTTTGCAATATAAAGTGTCCTAAATGAATATTGATCACCTATTTAAGAATTTTCCATGCAGATGTGGAAATCTCCAGATGCTATCAAATCTTCAGCTTTAGTACTAGCACTCTCCTTTTTCTCAGTAGTGTGCCAGCCTTGCTGAAATGGTCCATGGTCTGACAAGAACAATAACATTTCTGGCCAGTGGGTGAAAGTTCCTGTAAGTTTTTTTCCAGCAGCATGCTTTCTTACAGATAATTATGATCTTCCATCCTTATGTTTATGTAGAAGATAAAAACAGCAATTAATTTTCACAGTTTATTATGTTTACCTGTTGTGAGAGGCCTAATTCACCTGAAGTGAGTAACAGCACTCAGTGTTCGCTAAGCGTATGATGTGGTATAGCCCCACCCAGAAACTAAATCCCATGAAGCAGCTCTACTCTACCTCCCACTCCATCCCCAGTGTATTAGCCAGAGGAATCAAATGAAAAAGAAAGAAAACAAAAGAGAAAGAGGAAGAAAACCCAGGAAAGGAACGTAAAACATAACCTCTCAACACCTGCTGATCAATGCCCATCCCATCCCCAAGCAGCAATCGATGTCTCCTGGCCAACTCCCCTCTCTTTCTAAGCTGAGCATGACATTCTGTGGCATGGAATATCCCTTTGACTAGTCAGGGTCAGGTGTCCTGGCTGTGCTCCCTCCAGCTTCTTATGCCCCTCATCACTGGCAGAGCGCGAGACTGAAAAGTCTTTGATCAGGATAAGTAAGCACTACTTAGCAGAACTAAAACATTCGTGCATTATCAGCATTGTTCTCAGATTAAACCCAAAATACAGTGCTGCATCAGCTACAAGGAAGAAAATTAACACCAGCCAAAACCAGGACAGCACACTTTTTCATATTTGCAGTATTTTAGACCTTTGAAAAGTACCCCTGAAGTGCTACTGGGGGTTGGTAGAGCTGGTTTGACAAAGAAAGGGAAGAGTGGATTTGGTAGAAGACTTGCCAGACTGGTCAAGGAAGCTTTAAACTAGATGTGTGTGGGGAGGCAGGCATCATTTCATCCCAACACAACCAATCACTTGCCAGCACCTATAGTACACTTTGGGAGCAGTGTAGAGATATTCCAGCTGCTCCAGCCAATGAGTCACCTTCAATTGGAGCTCAGCTCACATGCCTCTATACAAATGCCTGTAGCATCAGGAACAAACAAGGGGAACTGAAGATGTGTGCACATCTACGGGGGTATGATATCATAGGTATCACAGAGACATGGTGGGATGGCTCCCATAACTGGTGTGAGGGAATGGAAGGTAACAGGCTCTTTAGGAAAGAAAGGCCTAGTAGTTGGGGAGGGGGAGTTGCTGTTTATGTTAGGGATAGCCTGGAGAGTATGGAACTTTGGAGACAGATGAGCAATCGACAGAGAGTTTGTGGTTCAGGGTTAAAGGGAGAACAGTGATGTGAGACATTATTGTGGAGATCTGTTACAGAAAGCCTGACCAAAAGGACTCTGTGGATGAGCGCTATACAGACAGATAGGAACAGCCTCATACTCACAGGTCCTTATCCTCATGGGGGACTTCAACCACCCTGATATTTGTGGGAGGGACGGCACGGCCCAGCGCAAGCAATCCAGGAAGTTCCTCAGTTGTGTGGAAGACAACTTCCTTCTGCAAGTAATAGAGGAGAGGACAAGGAGAAGTGCCATACTTGACCTCATCCTCGCCAATAGGGAAGGGCTTGTTGGAAATGTGACTCTCCAAGGTAGCCTTGATTGCAGCGATCATGAGATGGTTGAATTTGAGATCCTCAGGACAGCAAGAAGGGCATGCAGCAAGTGCACTACCCTGGACTTCAAGAGAGCAGATTTTGGCCTCTTCAGGAACCTATTCAGCAAGATTCCCTGGGATATAACCCTCGAGGGCAGGGGGACCCAAGGCTGTTGGTTGATTTTCAATGATCACTTGCTGCAAGCTCAGGAGCTATACATCTCTACTAGAAGGAAGTGCTGCAGGAAGGCCAGAAGACCTCCTTGGATGGACAAGGAGCTGCTGAGGAAAATTTGAAGGAAAAAAGAGACTTATAAAAGGTGGAAGCAAAGACATGTGGCCTGGGAAGCTAGGGACCAGGTTAGGAAAGCTAAGGCCCAGTTAGAATTAAACTTGGCTAGGGAAGTTAAGTATAAGAGGAAGGGATTCTATAGGTACATTGCAAATAAAAAACAGACTAGGGACAACGTGGGCCCTCTACAGAATCTATTGGGAGAACTGGCCACCCAGGATTTGCAGAAAGCTGTGGTTCTTAAAGACTTCTTGGCCTCAGTCTTCACCGGAAAATGTTCTGATCATACCACCCAAGTCTTGGAAGGCAGATGCAGGGACAGTGAAAATGAAGACACTGGGACCACTATAGGAGAGGATCTGGTTCAGGACCATCTTAGAACCTGAACATATACAAGTCCATGGGACCTGAAGGAGCTGGCAGATGAAATTACTAAGACACTGTCCATCACATTTGAAAAATCATGGCAGTCAGGTGAAGTTTCCGATGACTGGAAAAAGAGAAATGTAACCTCCATTTTCAAGAAGGGCAAAATGAATGAGCCGGGGAACTACAGACCAATCAGCCTTACCTCTGTACCTAGCAAAATCTTGGAGCAGCTTGTCCTGGAAGGCATGCTGAGGCACATGAAAAATAACAAGGTACTTGGTGACAGCCAGCATGGCTTCACTAGGG
>JASSUY010001407.1:6008-21296 GCA_032466535.1 Forpus xanthops
TTCCAGCGCACATTTTTCAGGGAGAGATTTATAGGACTATATGAACTTGCCTTTCTGCTGGCAAGAGCATTTCTTCCTATATTTAATCTTACTTAAACCTGCTGTATTTGTGCTATTAGGCATGCCTCTTTCATGAATTTTGAGTGCACAGAAAAGGGCAGCTGCTTTAACAGTTGTCTCGTCTGTTACAGGCTCATCAGAAGGGCTATAAAAATATGGATGTCTTTTTCTGTATGCATGATTTTGTAATTATGAATAAGCTTTGTGCTGTACTGATTCCCGAGGAAATGAACATTGCCACCGTGGAGCTCAGCGTTGTCCAAAGAACCTGCGGTACATGCGCACACAGGCACATGGCAGACCGGAGAGGTTCTGCAAATACGGCTAAGTCTTTCTGTATACAGAATGTGTCCTTTAGGTGGTGCCATTGTGTTTTTTCAAGATAAGACTGAGCCCTCAAGGAAGGGGATGACTGCCGGAAAAGATGCGGTGCACAATACATCCTTATGCCCCAAGCGACTTGGAAACATCTGAGCGTACAGAGACATCCCCATGTACAGGATGGAATGCTGCTCGGTGTCGACAATGGAGAAAGCAAAAGCTAAAAGGAAAATGGCAACTTGAAATAGCTAAGAATCCCCTTTTTGGAAAAGCTTTTTGAGACACAGTTCAGCTTTTACATGTTAATGTCAGTAAGGAAGGACAAGTGAAGAAGTAGAGGGAGATCTGTAGTTATTAGCAATGGATGGGATCGATGGAGGTTGATTAGAACTGCCAGGCAATGCTAAACCTATCCAGAAAGTAAAGCCTTTGGGTATGTCAGCTGGGATCATGTGGCTCTTGGGTGATGATAAATCATGAGGGATCATAGAAAACATGCATACAGAAATGTCTTGGGTGGGTCTCAAAGCACAACTGAAATGTATTTTGGCCATGTTTTGATGCAAAGTGGGCAGGCAGTGTTTCTTCATGGCAGGGGAAGGGCTGGGGAATGTAGGAGACGGAATGCCTGTTTGGTGGCCCTGACCAGCCACTTGTGCTTTGTTTAATGCATATTCTAAACTGTCTGTTCTGCAGTTTGAGGCAGTGTTGTCAAGTTTAAAGATTTCACGTATTTTAGGTGCCTTGTGAATGCTGGGTTAATGGGATGACAGATGTACAAAGCGTTGCTGTTGTTGTTTGCATATTGTTTAGATGATGTTTTCTTAAAAATCAAGGCACCCTCTGTCCCGTGTTTTCTCACTACATACAGGTCAGAAAAGCACAAAAGTACTGTATGTCTGAAACATTTCCAGCAGCTTCCCTGGACCTGCTTCCAAAGCTCATTGAAATCTTGTTAACAGAACACTCTACCTCCCTCTGATACCTCACACTGCAAAACAGCTTTGAAGGCCTAGACTGAATAATGAAGGAAACAAGGGCATCTGGGGTCCATTATTTACCCCATTTCATAAGGCGCTTCTACAAAGTCTGCTGCCTGCCTTTTCAGATCCATGACAGAAATAAATACAAAGCCAGGAAAGAGCAAGAAAGTCAGAGTTGTCTGCTGCCCTCTCCACTGCCCCCCCTCCTCTTTTCTTCCTGTTTCACAGGCCACATTTGTTTCATCTCAGCTAAATGTAGTTCTCTTTCTGCCCAAGACACTTGTTCTTTCCCTTTCACAGCTTGTTTATTTCTAAAGAGCTTCTTTTAGCTTGGGAATGCATCTCCAACACCTTTGGGTGTTTCTATAGGACACTGGTGTGAAGCTACACAAAGATTTTTTTTATTATTACTAATTTTTCCTCTTGTCAAACTGACAAGGATTTGAAGACTTGAATTGTGACTATGGCTGCATTAGGAAAACACATGTGAAATGTCACTAAAGTGCTTCCCTGATCAATGTACTAATTCACAGGGGGGTATCCTAGTGGATAAGGAGTCATCCGAAATGTTAATGCCTCCAAAAGGCTGCAGCAGGTTGTGGAAATCTTACTAAACTCAACAGCTCCTGGGCATCTTTAAGAGGGCTGATCCAAAGTGCCTCAGCATTGTTTGTGAAAATAAACCCTCTGCAAGGCTTCCTTTCCGGTGAAAACCTTTTGGAATACTCAGTCAACGCTAGAGCACTTTCCGCACTCAGCATGGCTAGTATAGGGCAAGTATCTGGGTGGCTGCACAGTCACAGAGGCACTGTAAGTTGCGACTAATTTCACAAACATATATATATATTTTACTAGATGGTAATTTATCCTAATTTATTAGTTGTCTGTGTAAATGTTTGTATCTATGGCTTCAATCCACTGAGGGTTATTGAGGGGGAGGATTATTTGTGAGCTAAACACTGCGTTGATTAAAGTTCTTTGCAAGAACTGAAACCCCACAGATTTCTGTTTTAATATGCCCAGATAGGACATCGCATTTGAATCAGTTGAACTGACAGCTCCAAATTAAGTTCATTTCTTAAGTAAATGACTGTCTGCAGTCTGGAGTAGACTTCCCTTTTGTGACAATTTGGAATGATATTATTAATGTGTCAAAAGAGGGCTAGACAAGATGGAAAGAATAGGACAGCTTTACGTAACTAGTTATTTAGTAAGCTCCTAAAACTAGCCCTAATAATAATTTATTGGCCTTAAATGGGAGTTAAATTCTAAAAAAGAAGCCCAGACTGTGCATGTCCTGAATTTTAGGGCTGCTGCAGCCTCCACTGTTTAGTCCCAGCCATTCAAAGCGCTTTCAAACTGACAAGGTTTGTGTTTCAGTCTCCTGCCTATTGTTCAAGGAGTAAATGATCTTGTGTTCTTTAGGTTGGGATCATCTTAAATGGACCTTATGTGCCTGAAACGTCATCCAGAATTAATCTCTGAGGTGCAGAGGCTGTTGCTGATTTCTTTAAAGTGCATAAAGCTGCTTCCTGGTTATATTTATAAAACTAATGGGTGACTTTTTTGCCTCACAGAGAAAATGATAAATCTCAGTGTTCACTGGCATGTGTTTCATGGCAGTTACCAACCTGTGATCATACCCATATCATCTAAATAAGAGAGAGAAACATCTCCCCAAAACAATGGGAGTATCATTTGTCTTCCTCCCATAATCATTTTAGTTTTAGCCAACAAGGTATCTCACAGGATATTTAGCTGGCAGCCCACACTACCAGCCTCTGCTGAACCACGATCATTCTACATGTGCCAGTCCTTTTTGTTTAGTATTAGGGATTATGGTGTTTTGCAACGAAAGTAAATACCAGAGAAAATAATGAGCAATTAATAATAATAAAGGCAAACTGAAAATCGATGTTTAATTGAACCATCAGTCACCGTGCCT
Organism: Forpus xanthops; assembly: GCA_032466535.1. Classification (NCBI taxonomy): domain Eukaryota; kingdom Metazoa; phylum Chordata; class Aves; order Psittaciformes; family Psittacidae; genus Forpus; species Forpus xanthops. The sequence continues at coordinate 9,318 of JASSUY010001407.1, forward strand.
TCATAACAGCAAGCCCCAAAGAGAACTCCCAAAAAGGTAATATTTTCTGCTGAAAAGTGCCTCACACTTTGATGCCTGGATTTCTTGCACAGACAAGAGAGGAGGATTTACCCAATGCCTGTTCTTAATCAAAAGCTTTTTGTTGTCCTTCTGCTACTGTTTTGGAGGTATGTGTGAAGGTGATTTGTGTGAGCAATGTGAGGTTGATTTAAGACACTGTTAATCCATTTTTTCCACAGAATTTAGAAGAATGCCACAGGCTGCACCGGCAAAAAATGAGCTCTTGCAGATTGACTTGGATGGGGTACAGAGATTCCAATATTCCATGTTCTGATTGCAGCCTCCTTTTGTGTTTGCAGGGAATTTTGCCTCATTTTCAGCATGCTTCTATGGAGTAAGAAAGGTATATGAAACCCAGTGGTTGTAGGGTTACAAAGTGATTATAGGAAAAGCTCTGTGGAATTGTCAGGCATCATCCCCTGGATCAAAACCTGGACAGAACCATCAAGAAGATGGTTGCACTCTTGCTGTAATTACCTATTTCTTGCTGATTTGACTTTTCCACAGACCTCCTTGGGTACAGCATTTGTTAGGCTGAAACTATGCGGCGGTGATACATACTACTGTGTGCTTTGCACATGTGTTATTGCCTGGTAACAGCAGTTGCTAGACTTTGAAACCAGTGGGTTAACTGACCCTGAATGGAGCTAAGGATATGTGGTATACTGCTTTCTCGCAGTCTTGGAGTTAAGCCTGCATGTGCTATGTTCTGTCTTAGGTTGGGTTTCCCTGCAGCTCACAGCCTTGGTTTACTCCTCATGGAGTGATTCCTCTCACATTAGTTCCCTACACTTTTGGTCCATTTAATCTCAGTTGCTGAAATAGGTTTTTCTCACTGCATTTCAGGATGATCCTTGTCTCTTTTCTCATATTTGCTATTGAGCTTCTTGTCCTCTATTAACTTCTTTCTTTTTGCTCTATTCAATTGAAATTAACTTCGTAGTTTTGCAGTTTGAGCCTGCCTTTCCAAAAGAAAAAAAAAAAGAGTAACAGGCTACTGACTAAGGCTCTGTCAGTTGTAGCTTTCAGTTAGAAGTATAGAATCTTAGAATGGTTTGGGTTGGAAATGACCTTAACGCTCATAGAATTCCAACCCCTTGCCACTGGCAGGGGTGCCTTCCACTAGATCAGCTTGCTCCAAGCCCTGTTCAGCCTGGCCTTGAATACTGCCAGGGATGGGGCTGCTACAGCTTCTCTGGGCGACCTGTGCCAGTGCCTCACTACCCTCAGTTGTTTCAATCATTCATGCTAATTAACTATAGGTTGTAAAATGAATGAAGAACAGGTATAGCCCTAAAATGTTATGACAGTTATCTATCTTGATTTGAGGTATTCTGGTACGAACAGCAATACTCTTGAAATGAAGAATTGGTTAAGCACCACAGGGACCAAGAGGGAAAAAAAGCTAAATTGGCTGGATTCATCCTGGAAAGTGATGGCTCCTTCACATTTACCTCCATGGCTCTCTGTACTCTTTCATCTAGAGAAACACTTGCCTTGACAGCTTGCTTACAAATCTCAGAACACACCAATACAGGTGAGTGGATGATGGAGGAAGAACCGTGGGAGAACTTAGTGGAGTGGGCAGGAGAAGAAAGGAAGAGTTTAGTCAGCTGTCAAAGTAGTAATACCCAGTGTGGCCTGAACTGTTGTACATTCTCCTCCTTTCACAGCACACCTGAGTGGGTCCTACAGGTGATGTGTTTAAATAAAGCTGCAGCAATGACACAAGCTCTTACTGGAACTGTTCTTAACCTTTCTCTTGTCTTTTTCCTTCATGACATGCTTGCTTTTAGCTCAGCCTTCTTTGTCTATTCTAACTCCCCATCCTCACAGTTTTCTTATCCTCTTGCCCATGTCCTATTATTCATCTCTTGTCTAGTATTTTCCACCTCCATGTTGCAGGTTTATCTTGCGATTCCAGTCATCCTTCATGGCCTTATGGTCTCTGTTTCCCCTTTTCCTTGCAGAGGTATATAGTGTGATGTATTCATTATGTACTGTTTGCCCAGTGGGTCAGGCTTGCCAAGATAGTGCCTGATTATTGCAGACTTTGAGATATTGGAGTCAGGAATATCTAGATGGCTGAATAATTAATGAGTCAGTCTCACAAGCACATCTTGTTAAGACTGAGATAATCAAATCCATAAGGAAGTTGCTCAAATCCACTATTGTGGATAATTTTTCCTTCCTTAAATAACAACCCTAAACAAACTCTCTGTTGCTAAAATACCGATTACCTGGTCTTATCCTACCCGGTCTCCTGTAGCTTCTTGGTCTTTAATGGCCAATTTTCTCACCATGGCTGTGAGTCCATTTGAATTATTGTGGGTTTTTTTTTTTTGCTCATCTTTACTACAGAAAGACCTACAATATCTTGGTCTAATTATGATCATTTCTAGTACCTCTTCAGATCGTCTCAGGCCTGATTCTTTGCGTTCCCTTTTGCTGTGGTCTCCCTCTCCTCTTTCCACTTTCCCTCTAGTTCCAGTCATGGCTCAGAGCTGCCTTGTTCCTTCTCTGTAAAATTTCTCTTTCTCTTAGCATTGCCTTGGAACCAATACCTTTTACAATGTTATCCTCTCATTTCATTACTCACCAGTAACCTGCACAGAGTGCTTTCTCCCAATTCCTGTGGTGTGATCTGTCTTTTTTTCTGCAATAAACTGTTGCTCATGTAAGTGGTTCTAGTAAATGTCATCTCCACAGCCTGCAAAATCCTGATACAAAGAACTGATTTTGCAACCTGTGTGCACATATGAAGTGACTGTGTACATCGTTTGCAGGTCCTGGCCTGTATCATTGTTAAATAATGGGCTAGCATAGCCTAGCTTCTGCCCATCAGCTAGGATTCCTGTGAGCATTTAGGACTGGTTTGAATTATCACATGTGAAAGTGCCCTTTAGTTCCAAGGTCTCCATCCTGGTTGTCTGTGCTTCAGGTAATAATAGTCAAATGTGTGTGAAAGGAACCATAAATTCAACTGTTAGCAGCAAAAAGCTTTTCTCTTCCTCAGTATATTTGTATAAAGGTGATTTGCACACTAAGGAGAGAATATAGGATAATTATGGACCAGATAAGAGCATCAACTTGAACAGATCAGAATCTTTGTGAATCTGTGGGAGTGATCGTGTAGATGCTCAGCAGTCTGAGGAAGATGGTGCAATGCAACCCAGTATCACCCTATGAAACAGCGCCTGTATGTGCAAGCTGCGAAGTGTTGCTCCAATTGTATTACAGCTAACAGCAGTTACCTGCAGCTAGTAGGAACCCTGCGTCCATAAGAAGTTTAAGCAGGTATGTGTAGTAAGCAGGTGTTTTCCTATAGGCACATCTCACATGCAAGCATGTGTTACTAGATGTACCACAGATCTGACATTCTTCTTAGCGAACTTGGGAAAAGAATGAGGTGGAAAAGGGAGGGGGAGTAGAAACCAATCAAAGAAAGCAATACTTTTTATCAATCATATTTGATGCTATTCTTTCTCTCTCTTTCATCACTTTGATCTCTCAAATAAAACTGATACTTTGGCCATTTTCCAGACTCTTAACTTTGCAATCTGAGAGGGCTCCGGGTTAGCTGCTGAGAGTATGTGTTTGCAATTATGCATTTGAAAGTATTTTCCCCTCCGCTGAGATAACATTCTTTTTGTGTTACCACACACTTCTGCTGTCTCGTTTTTCTTCTCCCATGGCACTGCAGGCTGAAAGGCCTCACTGCCTTCCCCCTCCTCCCCCGATCTTTGCAACTGATATCTGAATAAAATACTTTACACTGCTGGTATTTAACCTGCTGAGCCTTTCACTTTCTAGCTGTGAAACGCACAAAAAGGGTATCGTGCAGAAACATCCTGGCAGCTTCATTTCTTAATATGCCTCCAAGGCAAGGCAAGATTGAACAGGGGTGGGAAAATCTATCCTGATATTAAGGATCTTCAGGGGTTTATTTATAGATTAGCATTCACTGAGAGCAGCTTTACATTTAATTTTCCAACCGGTATTTCTCTATACAAGAGAACAAAATTGAAAGCTCTTTATTGTTTATCTGGCTGTAGTTCAGTGCATCAAGCTTGTAGGAATTGCCATCTGTCTTTTAAAGGATAGATACATTTATTTCTTTTAGCTGATAAATTTGTGCTTCATAGTAAGGAATATATGAAATGATGTCAATTATTTGCATAAGAAGATAAGCTCTTTCATATTCCCTGACAAATAGCCAAGTTTCTTGAGTTGAATAGCAAAATTCTGTGTGACCTTATAAGCCCTTTGCACAACATATTCTACCACACCTGATTTGTCTGACCATGGATTTGCTCATTGGGCTCCAAGAAGGAAGTACTATTTCTTAAAAAAATCTTACATTAAGTATCAACAAGAAACATTCTGCACATGCCATTTAAACCTTCTATATGGAGTATAGCACATGATAGGCTTAAAGTGATTGGGGTCAATCAGAATTTGAGCACTGCTGTCTTAGGTCTGATGGAGCATGTTTCAGTCTAAGTCTCTATGACTGTGAAACATGTGGGGTCCAAACCCATGGTAATCCTTCCCTCCCCCTGGCTTTGAAAGCTGGTTATATGCACCCTTTCTCTTTCGTATATGTGTGCTTGCAGCCACATGCACCCACGTGGGGTTTTAAAAGGAGAAGCTGCTGCAGTGAGAGGCATGTTCTGTTTGTTTCTGTCTCATTAAAGGAATTCTGTAGGATGTTGCTCAGAGAGTGGAATCCTTCCAGGTGCTTTGCACTGAAACACCTGAGCATTCTATGCTTAGGTTAAAGCTGAAACCTTCTGAAAAGCTCTGTAGTTTTTAATAGGAAGCAAGGAAGGGTTTTGTGGGCCTGCAGGTACCTTGGACAGGATAGAGACTTCTCCATTCCTTCATTTTGTAAAAAACTGGCAAGAGGGGGAATTTGTTAAATCCTTAACAAATGGCAAAGTTAAGTCTGAAGTCTTTGTAGGACATGGAAGTGGCAGTTAAGTAAAGCATGAGCTTTTTCTTTGTCATCTCTCTTCTACTGTTTTTATCCTAATGATAACATAGAATCATAGAATAGTTAGGGTTGGAAAGACCTTAAGATCATCAAGTTCCAATTCCTCTGTCACGGGCAGGGATATCTCACACTAAACCATGCGCCCAAGGCTTTGTCTGACTTGACCCTGAACACTGCCAGGGATGGAGCATTCACAACCTCCCTGAGCAACCCATTCCAGTGCCTCACCACCCTCACAGGGAAGAACTTCTTCTTTATATCTGATCTAAACTTCCCCTGTTTAAGTTTTAACCCATTACCCCTTGTCCTATCACTGCAATTCCTAACAAAGAGTCCCTCCCCAGCATCCCTATAGGTCCCCTTCAGATACTGGAAGGCTGCTATGAGGTCTCCACACAGCCTTCTCTTCCTCAGGCTGAACAGCCCCAACTTTCTCAACTTGTCTCCATGCGGAAGGTGCCCCAGCCTCCTGATCATCCCCGTGGCCCTCCTCTGGACTTATTCCAACAGTTCCATGTCCTTTTTATGTTGAGGACACCAGAACTGTACACAGTACTCCAAGTGAGGTCTCAAGAGAGCAGAGTAGAGACATGTTTCAGTATTACTAACACCTTACAATTCTTATCAACCTGGGTGAGCTCAATCTCACCCTAGTCAGAAGGCAGTTCAGAGAACTAAGGGCAGGCCTACTGGGGCTTTAGTGCCTGATCTTTGAGTTGCAGAATGTGTTCAGCAGCCACTAACACTCACAGGAATGCATCCTGTTTCTACTGAAGTCTACAGTTGGTCTTAACTGCCTTAAGAAAAACAATAGTGGCTGTAAGGGAATGAACAGTGCTGAGAACTTGGCTGCATCTGATCTTCAAAGGTAAGCTTTTTGTGGAAGAGGATCTCTTGTTTTCCATGTCACTCAATCTTGGGTGAAAATGCAATACGGATGAATAAATAGCTCTACAAGTACCAGCCATTTTGAACTGCTATTTCACAGGGCTGGTTTAGTCACATTTGCTAGAAGGCCAAGACTTGCTTTATTGTAAGTTGGTGCAGTCAGAGAAGTTAGACTGAGTTACATGAGTGAAGGATCAGTCCTCTTGCACCAGCCAGCAGTCTATTTCCACTTGATCCTAGCACTGCTGAAGTCACATTACAGTTTGCCCTATAGTACAGGACATGATGTGGGGTATCACTGAGCCTCCCCTCCCCCTGTTTCTGACTAATGGCTTTTCAGTGTGGGAGCAGAATCCTGATACGCGTGACACAAGCAGAGTATGTGGGAATTAGTTCCATTAAAGCCATGCCATATGGCTTGCAGGGTGCTCTGCAATACCACTATGCTGCTTGACAGTCTTTCCCTATGGATGGGATCAGTGCATATTCCCTGATTTGCACTCTTTAGCGTATCAAACAGGGACAGACTTTTAATTAAAAATTACATCATCAGACTGCTGCTAGCTCCTTGCAGGCAGTCCACATATTAATGCTGCTTGTTTCAGTTTTCAATGATCCTATTATGAATTGTAACCTCATTACACAAACCTTGCTATACAGTGGAATTTCAAATGGGGTTTTGTGGTTTTTAGAACTTAAACAGCTAGAATAAGCACAAAGGCAGTTGTGGTCAGGCAGCTTCCTCTCTTACCACAGCAGTTGTGGAGATGCCATTCCAGTGACCACTGTTTCTACAATGAGTCAGTTTCATTTTTAACAATCTGACTCAGTTCTCTTCAAAGGGGGCAGCCTGTTATTTCTGCATGATTTTTGTGTGCATGACTCTGTACAAAGGGGTGAGTGCCAACTTAACCCTTAGGGATCCAGCCTCTGGGAGCAGCCTTCTGGATTCTCCTGCTTGTGGGGGGAGTTGTGCTTCTTGCACACTGCAGGATTTGGACTTGCTGGGTGTACATCTGTTGTGCCAAACATCAGAAGATGTAGTGTGAAGCACAGCGACTTCCACTGGTGAGCCAAGACTCTAGGTGAACGCCACTGCAGCCTTTGCTAAAAGCTCTTGCAAGGAAACTGAGGTTGAACAGTTGCCTTTCTGAAATGAAAGCATGAAATCAAGTGCGTAGATCCTTCAAAAACTAAAAAAGAACGGGGTGTGTGGGGGAAGTTTAAATAGCCAGCGACAAGAAAGAGTCCAGTTGTTTCTGTGCATGGTGTGTTCTGAATCTGCAAACCCCTGCCAGTCACCTCCTAGAATCACTGGTGAAGCAAATAGGAGTTTATGGAAGCTTTAACCACCATTCATCTGCAAGCCTTTAAAGCTCATTCCTGTAAATTTTACAAACAAGGAATGCAGTAGTTTTCAACCTTAATGAAATATAAGAATGTCTTTTTTGTTCCGTATGACTCAGAGTTTCATTTTGAAACAAGTTTCTGACCTTGTCTTAAGGTTATGGAGTGGTCAAGTGAAGCGAAACAGGGGTTTTGAAATCAGGAAGCCTGGCTGCTGTTTCATTCAGAAAGAAAAAGGAGAGAGAGAGGGAGGGAGAAAGGGAGGGAGGAAAAAAAAAAGCCCTATTCCTGTGTTTGATTGAAAAATAAAACTGCTGCTCTCAGTGAACCTTTGAAGTCCCCCAGCCCAGTAATTGTTTCACGACATTTGCAGCTTGAGGCAGCAAGAATGTTTGTGGTTGTTTTAAAGGCATTTGAGTGTGGATTCCATATGGTTTATTTTTGTTTTGGTTTTTTTCTAAGCTTTTTTTTTTTTCCTTCCCCACTTGGAGCCTCCAGTTCTTGCGTATTGCCTGAGACCTGGTCCCAGCTTACTCTATTTCTACTTGAGCTGCCTGTGAGAGAACTGAGGGAATGCGTTGTAGCCCAAAGATTCAAGCATGCTTAATTCAGACAAAATCTGTAAATGCCTGTTGAGGCGAAAGTTGATTTTAGCCGTGCTTTATTGATACTATATTTGGAGTGTGGCTCACTAAACAGTGTAGAGTTTGCTTTCCTGAACAAAAGACCTCTTCATATGGCCTATACTTAGAGCGTGATACTCCAAATTCTTACTATAGAGCATAGTGCTTGCTGTCATGCTTTCAATAGGTAGTTTGCAGTAGGCCTGATAGTAAGCCACTGGATTCAAATAACGGGCCTGATTCACACTGTGTTCCTCTGGTCTTAGAGCAGTGAAACCATTTTGTTCAGTGGAACAAGCTGAATCAGATCCAAAAATACTGAAAATATGTGCTATAGAAACCAAAGAAATCTCAAGTCAATTTAAGACATATAAATTTGGAAGTGTCAAGCATACTTGCAATCACCCCTCACTTTTCCCTGCAAAAGACCATTATATACAATATATAAGGTGACACTACATGCATTGGTTATGTGTATTGATAGCAGCCTGTCCTGAGCTTCTTTATAAATGACTGCTTGCAAGTTGTCATTTTTTTGCAAGACAAAATGCAGGAGTAAGTTACAATTGGCCAAGCGCAGAGATTGTAGCTTGGTGGCAGTTGTCCCTGATAACAGTGGAGCTCATTCACTTAGGAGAAGTTATGCTGAAGACCAGCATTAACCTTTCAATCTAGTGCAAAACCAGCTGTAGCAACAGAGGACTTGGACCTAGTTTGTTCTGAAGAGGGAGTCAAACTAGAGGACACTACAAGCCTCATCCAAATCGGTCCTTCACTTCCTTGAAGTGACTAAATGACATCCAGCTCTTAGAGTCTGACCTGTTTATCTGTGCAGTTGGGGTCTTCTCTCTGGGTAATACCAGGCCATGAGTGTTAGTGCCTGGACTTTAGTGTGAAACACCTGCAGATGAAGGTTGTGTCCATGTTAGCATGTGGTGCAATGTGATAGGATAGGGCTGCATGGATTTGGCTTTGCACTGGCTACAGGTGGGGTCAGTTTTGTGGGTTGACTTTCAGCTGTTGGTTGCCCTTCCAGTTTTGTCTGAAAGGATGCGAGTCTTTGCTCTTAGTCTGATGTATGACAGAAATGAATACATGGTAGATGCTCAGGGGGCTGGAGCAGCTCTGCTCTGGAGACAGGCTGAGAGAGCTGGGTTGGTTCAGCCTGGAGAAGAGAAGGCTCTGGGAAGGCCTTAGAGCAGCTTCCAGTGCCTAAAGGGGCTACAGGAAACCTGGAGAGGGGCTTTGGGCAAGGGTCTGTAGAGACAGGACAAGGGGGAAGGGCTTTAACCTGACAGAGGGGAGACTGAGATGAGGTCTTAGGCAAAGTTCTTCCCTGTGAGGGTGGTGAGGCACTGGCACAAGTTGCCCAGAGAAGCTGTGACTTGCCCTATCTCTGTCAGTGTTCAAGGCCAGGTTGAATAGGTCTTGGAGCAACCTGGTCTGGTGGAAGGAGTCCCTGCCTGTGCCAGAGGGTTGGAACTGAAGGAGCTTTGAGGTGTCTTCCAAACCAACCAGTCTGGGGTTCTGTGATTAGAAGGAGGAAATTCCGTCAAAGGCATACTTTCTACTTAAACACTAATGTACATATATGCTTGAAAAAAATGGTGTATTTTTTACTAAAAAAAGATTTTTACTATATGTTTTTGTTAATAGAGCAATTTGGGTGAATAAAGGAAGAGGGGGAAGGTGTCATAGAGCTTATGTCTCCTAGGAAATAGCACAGCATGGGTCATTATTCCTCTTCTCTTGTGTTAGATTGTTGGAATGTCTTACGGCAGGGTTTGGGCTAACTTGTCCTCTAGATAATTCCTGATCAAGCCAGACAGCTAAGCATCACTGTGGGCTATTCCTAGTAGCCAGCTTAATTTGGAGAGGAAAAAGGTTTAATGGTATGGGAGTAGCCAAACTGTGCTAGTTGATGTAAAGGCCAGGGAAAGAGTCCTGGTACTGTTTAGTGTGCAACTGTAGATGTAGCCTGAATGACCTTAAGTACAGTAAGAATGCTTGCCTATCGTAATGAATATCAGATGAATAGAGTAGTCAGATACGTGTCAACCAGAGAAAAGTGAACATGAAAGCTCCTCAAACAAAAATGCTGTAAAGGCAAATTAATGTTTAATATGACCAATGTCCTTTATTCATGGCTATCTGTTAGAGGGAACTCTGCTATTGTTTTATGCTTTCATAACACACGTGCAGTGTATTACCTTCATTGTGGTTGTGCTGTCCTGTTTAGCAAGGCCTGGGAAATTTAATTTCAAAATAGTGGAGGAGCCTTTTAGGGGGAATCAGATGATCCTCAGAATCAGTAGCAATGATGGGTCTCAAATGACAAACCTCCACTGCAATTGATGGTGCTTGGAAGACTTTGGTGGTCAGTGGGCTAATTTCTAAGTGCAACCATGTCACCTGCAGGCCTGAAATGAAAAGAAAGGAAACTTCTAAGAGACATCTTCCCCCACTACCACCCCTTAGTTCTGTTTTTGCCAAAATTAAAATCTACGCTAGGTAAAGTATGACTGTGTTTCCAGTATGAAGCATGATCCTCTCCATCAATGCAACTCAGAATGCTCAATAAGAATCAATTATATTTCACCTCCCCTCTGACTGGACTAATTGGCTACTGAGCGTTAACTCACCTGCACAGCTAGACAAAGTAGATGTCAAGAGATTTACCCAAGGTTACACGGGAAAATTTTGACAGTCTGGAAATACCCCTGGCTCTAAGGACAGGCTGGAACATATAAAACTGAGCACAAAGAGTGGGGCTGCATTACGAGAAGAGCTACACAGCTGGCTAAAAGCATGGCCCTGGAACCAATGTCTATTGTGCCATTGCACCTGATTGGGATGAATTTGCTGAGTAAGTATTTAACAGCTCTAAGCTGTTCCGTGCCACTTGAGCAGGGAGTGGTTTTGTTCTATGTCCTATCTGCATGAAGCACATCATCCTTTGACATAGAACTAGTTATCTAGTCAGCTAACCAGGGAGTTATCAGTGGGAAAGTAAAATGCAGATTCGTTGCCACTTTAGCTGGAGGTTCCATGTTTTGGTAGTCCATAACATAAAAGTGCTTAACAAGCGTGAGGGTAGCTCTGCATTGCATTGAGTACTGAAAAAGGGAGTGTACTGCCCTAATGTACTATGGATTAAGATAGATCCTGGCAGATGTAACTTCTGTATAACATGTGTGCTGTCCATGCACACTGAAGTCAGACTGATGGTGCACTAAAACCTGTCATAGAATCATAGTTAGGGTTGGAAAGGACCTTAAGATCATCTAGTTCCAACCCCCCAGTCACTGGCAGGGACACCTCCCATTAAACCATATCACCCAAGGCTATGTCCCACATGGCCTTGAACACCGGCAGGGGTGGAGCATTCACAGCTTCCCTGGACAACACATTCCAGTGCCTCACCACCCTCAGAGTAAAGAACATCTTCCTAATATCTAACCTGAACTTCTCCTGTTTAAGTATTAACCTGTTACCCCTTGTCCTATCGCTACAGTCCCTAATGAGTAGTCCCTCCCCAGCATCCTTGTAGGCCCCCTTCAGGTACTGGAAGTCTGCTATGAGGTCTCCATGCAGTCTTTTCTCCAGGCTGAACGGCCCCAACTTTCGCATCCTATATTCATACAGGAGGTGCTCCAGTCAAATAAAGATGGCACTCTGAAGCCCAGTTGTGTTCCAATTTGCAGGAAAGAAATTGTACCTGTGTTGCTCAAATGATGAGTTTATAAGACTGAAAGCTGTCTGGGTCAGATGTAAACACATATCTGAGAAATAAGAACAGTAGAAATACTGTTTCCAACCTAATTTCTACCTTTCTTGTAACTCGCAGGATTAGAGGGTGATTAATCTCTGTAATCATAGAACAGAAGCTGTAGCTCTGGTGCATCTTTAAATGTACACAGAGTCATAGAATCATGGAATAGTTAGAGTTGGATAGGACCTCAAGATCATCTAGCTCCAGCCCCCCTGACATGAGCAGGGACACCTCCCACTAAACCATGCCACCCAAGGCTATGTCCAACCTGGCCTTGAACACTGCCAGCGATG
>JASSUY010001408.1:0-20248 GCA_032466535.1 Forpus xanthops
CACAGGGTGCCCAGAGAAGCTGTGGCTGCCTCATCCCTGCAGTGTTCAAGGCCAGGTTGGACACAGGGCTTGGAGCAAGCTCTCTATGGAAGGTGTCCCTGCCTGTGGTAGAGGGTTGGAGCTGAAGGAGCTTTAATGTCTCTTCAACACAAATCAGTCTGGGGCTCTATGATCCTTTGAGTTCAGGAGAGCAGCAGTGAATTGCAGGTGATGCCTGGGACCACTGTTTTTAGTGCAGACTAAGTGTAACTGTTCATTCCTAAGGCCACCGTCTGCCATGTGGTGTTTCCAGTTGATTTCGCAGTCAAGGGCTACACAAGCACTGAGCTCCTGACCCTTCTGAAGCCTTTGTACATCACTCATATATTCACAAGTTCGTCATTCATACTTCACAAGACTTTTGTGAACCAACATAGTAACTTCCAATGTTCCGGCAATTCCAGGTGGGTATGAAGTTGGAGTCAGAGGAGGTGAAGGCAGCCAGTGCCCTCCTTCACTGCACAAGCACTGCCCTGTGCAGCAGGCTTATTGCTGCTGAAGGTTGAGGTTGGAGCTATCTGTCTCCTTCAAACACCCACCTCACCTCCCCTGGCCTTCCTGGACTTATGGTTGACTGTGTTGACACATTAATGTTGTAGCATCCAAAGCCAGATGGGACCATTAGATCATCTCCTCTGAACTTGTGTATCACAAACCATTAACCTTCCTCCAGTTACTTCTGGGTATTCTTCACTTCCAGTCTTTAAACTTTCATGTAGTGTTCCTGTGCCACGTTTCATCACAGAGGTAGCTACATCTCAGTGAAATGTGTTCCGTGTAGCAATGCTTGTAAAGTGCATTAGGAGCCTTCAGAATGAGTAGAACTTGAATATATTGGACCTGAGGTTTTCAGAGATGCTCAGGGAATTGGGAGGCTCAGGTCCCATTAATTGTTATGGGAATTTAGAATCTAAATGCCCTGGGTAGGTCTGAAAGATCTTCTCTTTTAGTAGGAGACATAAAAACCCCATTAGAATTAGTTGGATTGTTTGTGGAGTTCGTTAGTGTTAGATACTTCAGCATGAGATGATAAAAACGTCCTGTTACAGATAATTATAATGACCTGCTCCGGGGGTGACAGTTTCTTCCTGACTCGAAGCTCTTCATTGCTGGCTTGAAGCTGGGGTGTTTATAATCCTTTGTGACTCCTCATCCCACTTAATATAACTCAGGAAGTTCTTAGTAACCGTAAGAACGTCTAATGGTGGTTTATGTCCTCCTACTTTATCAATATTGGTATTTATGAAGTAGGACAAAGCTCCTAATTGTTTCCCTGTGCACTGACATGTGAACTACAGCTCTCATTAGCAGCAGCTTTCACGGGTAGGGGAACGTGCTTAACAGAGGAATGCATTTTCTCCAAGGTGGTAGCTTATCCTGAGTGTTTATTGCTGTTAGTGCTGTTCTCTGGTGTTCTTGTAAGGAATTTCAGGAGGCATCGCTGGTGGTGGATGCGTGTGAGATTCTGTATTCAGTGTCAGAAAGGTTTACAAAACCTTTACTCTTTGCATAAAGAACTTGTAAGACACAGGGATGGTTTAGAAATCTCAGAATCCCAGCCTGGTTTGGGTTGGAAGGGACCTTAAAGCTCCTTCAGCTCCAACCCCTGCCACGGGCAGGGACACCTTCCATAGAGCACAGTGCTCCAAGGCCCTGTGTCCAACCTGGCCTTGAACGCTGCAGGGACGGGGCAGCCACAGCTTCTCTAGGCACCCTGTGCCAGCGCTCAGCACCCTCACAGGGAACAGCTTCTGCCCAAGAGCTCATCTCAGTCTCCCCTCTGGCAGTTAAAGCCATTCCCCTGTGCTGTCCCTACAGGCCCTTGTCCAAAGCCCCTCACCAGGTTTCCTGCAGCCCCTTTGAGCACTGGAGCTGCTCTAAGGTCACCCTCATAATATCCTCTCTTCACAGAGAGTGTGATCTGCATATATCATAACAGCTCTTCTGTAGATCGTTCTCCACTTCCAGGGGGCCTAATTGTATTAGAAAAATACGTGCATTGGACAATTCCCTATTATATTTCAGGAACCTAATCTATAAGATCCTATGAAGTTGTCTCACTTGGGTTAGTTATCCTGCTCTTCTCCACTGGGAGCACATTAGGGTCTTTGGCAGGGAGATTTGTCCCACTTACTCATTCCCAGTTCCTCCCAGTCACTTCACATTGCTCAAAATCATGCCCCCCATAAATAATTTTTCTCCATCCTCTATTTCTTACCCTTTGGGTATTTGTAAGCAGTTACATTCTGTCTCCATGATCACTTAACCAGGGATGGGCTAATGTAAGACAACAGCTAGTAAGGAACATTGTAGTATGTATGGAGTACACCTGCCTCCCTAATTACTACATGCCAGGTTTAATTGTATGACTGCAAGCATTGGATCAGACTGCTTCCCATGACATGTTGTGACTAAACCAGCCCACATTTACTCTGAAGGTACATGTTGCCCAAAATTGAAATATTTGTCTTCTTTGACACAAATGATAATTATCCTAAAGAACCTGTAAGTTCTTCCTCCTCCCTTCCCCCTTCTTTGTCTTCCTAATGATCACAGCATCTCCCCATGAGAACTGGTGGTATCACTGCTCATTAGCCAAAGCATTTCTTGAGCAATTACCAGGAATGGAGGCAGCCAAGTTGGGAAGGATCCTGTGGTGCAAAGCGGAGCTTGTTCCTTGTGATTTCCCAGGTGTAGATCAGGTTCTCTGCTGGTGTGTGCGCAGGAAGCTGCATTGAAGGTAACGTAGCTTGAAGGAGAGACAAATTTAGCTTTCCTATTTAAAACCGAGAGACCAGATTTTATTGATTGTTCTTGAAACTATAAATTGCGCCTGACTTCAGCAGGTAGAAGTCCACACGCCACCAAGTGCTTTCATGGAGAGACAAGATTTACATTGGCTGAGGATCTGGATTGAAATCCTGTGACCTTTCATTATGTTGTGGTGCAGTGATTGAAGGGCAGCACTGACAGCTCTGGACGTTCAAACCCCAGCTTCCAACGCCAGTCAAAAGAGCATAGCACACTGCTTTCTTTGACGCTTTTTGGGTCTGCTTCAGGGTCATGTTTTAAGTGAAAGGTCGTAAAATCTATGTTTTCAGTGAAACTTGTGGTTATCTCTAAATTTCATGGTACCGGAAACTGAAGTATTGAGAACATAAATAGGTATTAGGAGATGTGATAAAGCCCTAAGAATCTTGAGCGCTGTGCACAGACACATATTGGATGTTGCTGCTCACAGAAATCACCAACTAGCAATTGTTCAGCCTGGAGAAGTGAAGGCTCCTTAAGAGGAGACCTTAGAGCAGCTCCAGGGCCTAAAGGGACTCCAGGAAACCTGGAGAGGGGCTTTGGACAAGAGCCTGGAGGGACAGGACAGGGGAATGGCTTTAACTGCCAGAGGAGAGACTGAGATGAGCTCTTGGGCAGAAGCTGTTCCCTGTGAGAGTGCTGAGCGCTGGCACAGGGTGCCCAGAGAAGCTGTGGCTGCCCCATCCCTGCAGTGTTTAAGGCCGGGTTGGACACAGGGACTTGGAGCAAGGTGCTCTATGGAAAGTGTCCCTGTGTTATCCCTACAACCCAAACCTGTCTGGTGTTCTGTGACTACATGTGGCTTTAGTGAGATTTAAGTCAACCTCTCCACTCCTCAGCCAGCCCCTGGTGCTGCTGGTTAGGTGTTAGCTGCTCAGGATGGCTACACAGGGCCTGGGCACCCAAGGGTGTATAATTTCTTAATGCATGAGTAAAGATTGAACAAAAATCGTGGGTTTGGTTACATTCAGGTGAGTGCAGCTTCCTTGTGACCAAGTATCTCAGTTTGCTGCTGTGCTCTCGGCAGGAGATTTCCAGTTTCACAGCTCTATAGAAGTGCTAATGCCAGGCCAGCACTTGCCGTAATTACCTCCCTGGAAGGGAAGAGGGAAGGCAGACCCAGGAAAACAAGGGCAAAGGATGTCTTTGGAGTTCAGTTCATGATCTGAGATGTTGGCTTAGTTCCCAGCTCTGTCACAGTTTGTCTGGGTGACCTTGGCCAAGTCACGTAATCTTTCTTTACCTGAGTGCTGTGAGGGAGTAATGATGTCTCCCTGGGCAAAAAGACAGTTTTCCTGCTGCATTTTGATGCTGGATTGTCTGGGATCACAGGTGTTTCACAAAATTCAGGGCATTACTATATAGATTGTTCTATCCTGCTTGTGTGTGTGTGGAGCACTTGATAGGCACATAGCTATATAAATACAGATATAATCACGCGAAAGCTGACTCGATGCCTTTCTTCACACTGCAGTCCTGACAGATGTGTTCTCAGCAAGATTCCACCATATTCCACAGCTGAGTGGAGCGCATATGCTATTGAAACAAAAGAAGAAGATTAATTAGGTTGTCACTGTGTGAAATTGGCTTTGGGGATGGCAGGCATGCTCAGAATGGCCACTTCTGTCATTACAGAAGAGGGAGAGGAAGGGAGAAACCTGGCAGGATGTTAACCCAGTGGCTGTGCTTGGTTCGGCAGCGGTGACAGGATGGGAATGCCATGAATGCGAGGGAAGGATGTGCTGTGCTGCCCTGCTGCCTGCAGTACATGCTGCAGAGAGTGGGTAGGCGAAGCCTGCTGGAGTTGGAGAAATGAATGTCATCTCTGGATGCTTCTGTAATGAATTCCCTCATTTCTGGAAGTCACTGGTCCCTTAAAACCTACCATTCCTTGCAGGGCACGTCAAGCTAGCACCATGCTCTCTGCAGTCCCCATAGGGAGGGTTTCACTTCTCTCACCATCACTTGGAAGCCCATTTGCCAGCAAAAGCAGGTGCAGGACAAGGAAACGTACCCCAAGGGAAGGGCAGATGGTGTCTGCAGGAGCTCAGAGCTCAGGGCTGCTGCAGGGGTGCACACCAAGCTCCCAGGTCCCATCCTAGAGCATCTTCCATGGGCAGCTCCATAGGGACCAGATTTGACTTACCCTGAACAGCAGCTTTCTTTCCCAGTCTGAACTTGGGCTTATTTATCTGAGGGCTGAATTGTGCTCGCAGGCAAATGGATTTTGGTATCAATTCATTACAATTAGACAGTGTCTGGGTGTCAGGCTGGCACACAGCTCCCCTGTCTAAACAACAGCTGCCTGCAGTAAGGGAAATATCTGTACAATCTGAGACCTGTTGTGTCCTTCTAAAGATGCTGGAGATGAAAGTGGGATTCACAACCTTTCTAATTGAGTTGTGCTCCATTATATGCATCCCAGAAATGAGCACCTGGTTTATCCTTTCCTTCCTTTAAAGAGAAAAGGGAATTGCTTTGGGGCGCATTCCAGCCCAGGAAATAACACTCCTGACTCCCTCCCCTCTGCCTGCAGCTTCAATTGGAACAGAAAATCTTACTGTGTGCCTTCAGTTGCTAGAGGCAGTTCACGTGTTTCCTGTCAGAGGTGAGTGCTCTGTGGTGGCACAGGTCTGTGTGTAGGGGCTGTCTCCCCTTCTCTGCAAAGTAAAACCAGCTTCCAGGCTGGGTGAGACCCAAACTAAGAGCAGATCTAACCGTGCGCATGCAGGTGAGAGGAGCAGCAGCAGAGCAGAAGCACCACCTCTGACACAAGTGGCAGAGCTTGCAAACATGGTAGGTCTTTGCTATCTGCTGTACCTTGCCCAGATGCAATGCACCAGCTTCAGGAATTGCAGTGGGGCTGTGTCAAGGCACTTACCAGAGCAGCTCGTGTCTCTCAGTCCCTGCAGAAAGTGCTGCTTGTTGGAGCTGCTGCCCTGGAAGGAGGGAAACACATGATAAATCTGTCTTGTCTTGGTGCTGTATTATAATACATATGAGTGACAGGATTTGGAATGCTTTTTCGTGCTCTCTGATGTTCATTGCCAGGCTTCACTGCTTCCTTCTGCAGTTGTGCTGCTGCTCTGGGATTATCCCAAGGACAGCTTGTCCCTCAGGGCTGTGCTGCAATCCCAGAGGGTTCCAAGTATTCAGATCCTCAAAGAAAGACCCCGCGAACCCTATAATCCAAATGGGGAGGAAGCACAGACTGGGTTGTGTTGGAAGGGACCTTAATGCTCACCCAGTTCCAACCCCTCCCACAGGCAGGGACACCTTCCATAGAGCAGCTTGCTCCAAGCCCCTGTGTCCAACCTGGCCTTGAACACTGCAGGGATGAGGCAGCCACAGCTTCTCTGGGCACCCTGTGCCAGCGCTCAGCACCCTCACAGGGAACAGCTTCTGCCTTATCTCTCACCTGCATTTCCCCTGTTTCAGTTTGAACCCATCAGCCCTTGTCCTGTCAATGTGTAGTGTCCTACAGTCCCTGAGGAAGAGTCCTACACAGAACACTGAGTTGCCAGGCTCCCACAGCTTTTGTTGGAATCAGGGGAGTCTGGGAGGTTCTGCTTAGCTGTGTGTGAGGCTGTGGGTCATTACAAGTTGTACTCAGGCACTTTGGGTTCCTGGAAGCAAGGTTGAGCTGCTTGGACTTGGGTAATGTAGAGCAATGCTACAGTTAACTGCATGTGCACTCTATTGCGAGGCACGGAATGATCCTTTGCTTACTGTTAACATTTGCAGAGTGATGAGCACCATAGCTACGAATATATATTAAGTGACCTTTTTAAAAGCATGGACTGTCAAAGATCTCGATTCTAATGCTTGGTGCTAGAGCAGCAGTTTGCCTGAGCCCAGCACAGGTTCTCCAGCCCACTAGCTGGGATTTCTTACCTGTTCTATAGCCTCTCCAGACTGGCAGAGACTCTCCTCATAAGGAGAGGTTATAGCTCAGATGATACCTTTGCTTGTCACATGGAAGCAATATATTCTTTATTATCCCTGTGAATTGATTCTCATGAATACTTCAGGAGACATTCATAAATAGAGCCTTCATTATTTAAACCCATTTTCTCCCTTCCTTACTTCAGGATGTTGCCTTTCATCCACCCAAGCCGCATTTGTTGCAATGAATAATAATTTTAATTTCAATTAAGTTTTGTATGTACACATCTCTGAATCTTGTATCCATCTGTTTGCCATCTGCTGATTGGTTTGCTGTTTCTATAAAGCTTCTATTTTCTTCCTTGTAGATGGTCATATACTCATTACCAGCTTCATCATTCAACTCATCTTGGAGACAACACATCACTGTATTAGTCTGTGTAATTAGGTTGCCAAGACAGCTAAAATCGTCAGAGTGTCTTAATTCAGCTACTTCCCTGAGCATGCACTGAGCTGAAGGTGATGTATGGGTTAAAAGGGGCTGATTGTAGAGAACAGGAGGCAGTGGGCTAGTTGGGAATTCGCTCCTCCTGGTCAGTTTTAATTCTGATTGTGCTGGACTTCTTCCTAGGAGTCAGTCACAGCTCTTTTTGAGAGGCACTGCTCCTATACCATCAACTGTCTTGGGTAATATTGCAGATTCGGGAGATAACCAGTACCTCCTAATGGGAGAATGTAGCTTACTGGAGGTGTGAGCTGTGCTGCCTGAGAGCTCCTCTGGCTGGACAGAGCCTGAAGTCATCTGGGACAGAATTCCTCCAATTCACTACTTGATACCAGGCTTTTAGCACTGCGTTTGGTAGCTCTGAGGATGGAGATGTGAATCCAGCCGTAGAATCCTAGAATGGTTTGGGTTGAAGGGACCTTAAAGCTCCTCCAGCTCCAACCCCTGCCATGGGCAGGGACACCTTCCATAGAGCACAGTGCTCCAAGCCCTGTGTCCAATCTGGATTGAGCACTGCAGGGATGGGGCAGCCACAGCTTCTCTGGGCACCCTGTGCCAGCGCTCAGCACCCTCACAGGGAACACCTTCTGCCTAAGATCGAATGTATCCAGTCTTTGTACACGTCCATTAGTTCTGTTAGTGTTCTAATTTGTAGGTCTCAGCTCCAGGTGAGAAGGCATCCACACAATGTGTGTGTAAGCTCAGGCCTTTTCCCTCTCAGTGGCTTTGCCGGGATTTACATCTTTGTCTGGATGAACTTAGGCTTATGAAGGTGAGGCTGGGGGCAGCTGAAGAGAAGAAGTGCTTTTCAGAAACACCCAAACAAAACAAACTAGAGGCCTCCAGGCACACTCTGTATATTAAACCAGATTATATCTTCTCCATAGTAACCAGCCTGAGCTCACTGCTTCTCTTGCAGTCTTCGTTGCTCACACACTGTCCTGCCTGGGAACATTTCCTGTAGCTGGGAATACAGTTTAATGCTGACCTGGCAATCCTTTATGTAGCACCAATGGCCCCTGGCTCCTGCTCCATTGAGCAAACAGCTCAAAAAGGAAATAAAGATAAAACCCACCCCAAATCAGCTGCTGTTCTGGAGCCGGGAAGAACTAATTGACTCATAGGAGGTGCTGCTACAGGTTTGCAATTGATTGTAGTCCAGTGATCTGCTGCCTGACACGGAACCTGGGAAGGCTGGGAGGGAAGAAGGCTTCACAAGAAACAGCGAGCCTCTAGTAGTGGAAGCTCTTGCTGTGGCTTAGTTAGATGCCTGATGTTAATGTTCTCTTCTCTTCCTAGATCCAGAATGGCATTCAGCCACAGGCAGCTGCCACCATGATGGTTAAAGGATGGGACATTGAGAAAGCAGGTCTGAGGAGGTTGCCTCTCATCTGCTGCAATTCTGAGGGGGTCACAGAGCTGTTTAGTCCTCACCATCAGACCCTGAGAGCCCAGTTAGCACCAGGGCTCATTGTGCTGGGTGCTAGAGAAACACCTAAAGGGAAGCTGTTAGCCTGAGGAGTAATGCAGGCAACATTTGAATGTCCAACATTCCTCCCCTGGAGTATTCTAGTCTTCCTATTTTAGCACAGTCAGAGCTGCTGTCACAAAAAAAACCTCTTGAGGTTGTTTTCCAAGTGTTCATGAACATAAAGATTCCTTTTCAGATTTGATAGAGGCAGCTAGTGACCTCTCTGGGGAAAAATAACCTCTGAACCCCCAAACCCTAAAACTCAGCTGCTCTCATGCACCTTATGCAACTCAGGCTGAACTTTTGAGTGCTTAAGTCAGGCCTGACAACCAGATTCACATTTTTAAGCCACAGAGACACTTCTTGAAGTTATCCCAATTTTGAGTCCTACTAAATAAGTTGTTTTAAACATGGAATCTTCAAATCTTGAGGTCTTTCAGAGGCTGCCTCTGACTTTTTAGGTCTGATTTTGGAGGTTTTTTTCCTCTCTCAAGCCCTAAAGCCAAATTATACCAAGGTATATCCCATTTAATACCCTTTCTGGCCCTGTCTTTTCTCTAGCTCTTAGCTGATGTGATTGAAAAACTCTGCCATTCCGTGACATAAATCCAAATCGCCCTAAGGGCTTTCACTGTTCTTCCAGGAGAAGGTAAAGTCACTTTAAAATGTTTTCTTTTATATATATATATATATATAAAGATACATATATATTTAAGTATTTATTTGTTTCTTCTTAAGAAGAGAAAACTCAGGGTGCGCATTCTAACTGTGCTGGAACACGAGGATGGGAATTGGGCAGTGGTGAGGAGGAGAGAAAAGCTTTTGGTTATAACAGTTGGGTGCATTTGGATATGGACCTGTTCCTTTTTGCAGCTACCTGTGATCCTGGAGTTGATCTGTTCGTTTATCACTGTTTTCAGGCTTTATTTTATATAGTCCAAGATAGCTGAGTCTTGTGTGTGCAGCAGAGCAGCAATACATGAAGATTTGAGACGTTGAGGATGGAAGGGACTAGTGGAATGAATCTGTAGAGG
This sequence comes from Forpus xanthops, assembly GCA_032466535.1. Taxonomy (NCBI): domain Eukaryota; kingdom Metazoa; phylum Chordata; class Aves; order Psittaciformes; family Psittacidae; genus Forpus; species Forpus xanthops. The sequence continues at coordinate 9,746 of JASSUY010001408.1, forward strand.
AACATACCAGGTATTAAAGTGATCGTGATTAATTTAATACACTTGAGATTATAACTCTCTGAAACCACATTATTTCAAACTGTTTTATCTCATACAGTGACTGGAGAACTCAAGATACGTAGCTTAAGTTGTTCGTGCAGATTCTGTCTCAGATACTGAAGTGCTCATTGAGACCTACTCAGGACATCAGATGGAATTCTCCTCTCTAGAATGGTGCTGTCAGTATCTTAAGCTCTGGATCCAGCCCCGTGCTGAGGAGTTTGCAGGTTTAACAGAGAGACAAGCCCTCCCCAGCAGATTTAGGAAGAATATCTCTGATGTACAATGGGGCTGAGTTAGATACGATTAGGCTGGCATGACAATGTCAGGCAGAGGTGGCCTGCTATGGGCAGGATTTAGTGCTTCATCTCTTTGTATTCACCTTGTTCAGTAAGGCAGGAAATGTATTTCCTATCCAGTCACTTAACTGTCTTTCTGGTGCATTGTTTCTGCAGTGGAAATAGCAATACATCTATATATCTGTTTTTAAATGAATGACTTTCAGTACCAAGAGGAAGAATGAGAAACCCTGTTTGTTCAGGTATTGGCACAGGAATGAATTTCTCCACCAAGCTGAATCTCGCACAAAGATTTGATAATTTTTCTCAGGGAAGTTTTCTGTGGTGCTTGTGAAGTTTCCACTGTTGAACGTAGAAGAGGCAATTAAAATGAATTATATATTCTATATCCCTTTCTTTAGCATGAGAAGAGCACAGGGCCATTCTCTGTGTCATTAATAGCCCAAATGTAAATGTTGCTTGAGGGGAAAGATTGTTCCCATTTGCAAGATCTGAGGTTCCTAAAAGGAATGCTGTTTTTTCTCTGCCTGCATGGGAAATACCCCATCCCTGTCAGTGTTCAAGGCCAGGTTGTATCAGCCTGCTCTAGTGGAAGGTGTCTCTGTCCATGGCAGGGGGCTGGAACTGGATCAACTTTAAAGTCCTTTCCAACTCAAACCAATCTGGGGTTCTGTGATGAAAGGAAAGGAGTAGGACTGGAATTAGTTTCTCCATGTGCCTCATATGTCCATCCCATTCCAGGCCCTGTTCAAAGCCCACAGTGAGGTGGGGAGGGAGTGACTTTGCATAAGCAAGGGAGAAGTTTAGATTGGGTGAGGGTTATAGTGAGGTGCAATGAAAAATCACAGTTTGGTAGGTGAGGAACTTCCTCTGGGATTGCTGAAATCTGCTCCTGTGGAATAATATTTTTGCAAGCTATTTTCTGTGGTTTTAGATGCTTATAGCAAGAAAGCCGATACATGGATGTGGTGCTTTATATCTGCTATAAAACAAAGTAATTGGAATAAAATTCTGAGTTTAACTGACTAAGAATTTAATCAGGACCTAGGAGAGCCTTTGATTTTTGCTGTAGTGTTGTTCAATTGAAAGTGAAGTGTTTCAGTTCTCTCTCTTCTGTATTTTGCCTATTTTCTTTCTCCCGGGGTGCTCAAGGCTATCAGCCAAGCAAGAGAAATGGTTGATGTGAATGGAAACTTGCAGCTACCAAGACAGCCTTTCTGAATGATTCATGGACTCATATAGGTAGTAAAGTTCCCAAACATGTTGTAAGTATTGCACAATGGTGCATCAGGGTCTAAAGAGTTAGGAAAGCAGTGTTTAGGAATACAGCATGCATCTCCAGTGAGTGTTAGCTGTGATGGTCCACTCCCCATAGCTAGCAAGGCAACATAATCCTGTTCCATAAAAGCATAATTAGCATTACATTTTATTTTATGAAGCGTCTTTTCAACTCATTATCCTCAGAAGTGAATGCAGTTCATTTTGTCTGCTTTATTCCATTTGACTGTACTTCAGAGGGGATGTATTAGTACCCAGCTGGGTGATTTTCCAGTCCTGTTCTTCCAGCCTCACTCTTAACTGTAACCACCTTGCCCACTGAAGCAATGCGCTCCCACGCATCGTGTTAGAGTTGCAGAGGGTTTTACAACTGCAGCATTGCAGTGTCCTGAGGAAGAACATCCTGGGGCTGAGCTGAGAACATACAGTTCCATCAAGAATGTAAAGAACTGTCAGAGCTCCATGGCTGGAAGGAAACGTGCCATCATCCCTACTCCTATGGGCACCAAAGAAATCCTGGTGTCACTCACAAGGCAAAAATAAGAGACGAGCCACATCTTCTGCTTTCGCAGCACAGTCAGCAGGGAGACTTTGGATCCGTACCAATAGAAGTGAGATTATCCTCTTTCATCAAATTCCTATCTCATTGCTGTGTTTTACATCTCATTTCATATAGGGATCGCTTTTTCATACACAGTAATCACAGACATCTGTTTATACACACGATATATTTGTACATTGTATGTATTTGAGATTACAATTTCTGTATCATATGCACTATGTATTTTATATGTAGTACATTGTGTGGATACTTCTTTATGCAAAGCAGAGTACTTCATCTGTGGCTATGCTGTTCATTATGGCTGGATTATATGCCCACAAGGGACTAAGTAATCATCTACTTGCTTGGATTGTTTGCGATGCTAAAGCATTCCTGGTCCAGCTGGAGAATGGCAAGGAGAGTGAAAGCTGGTTCATTTACCTTTTATTTGTTAATAGGTGGCTACATGCAAAGAGGCTTGTAGTTTGCTGCTATTAGAAATGAGGGGGATGTAAGAGAATCTACTAATTGTTCACTTCCGAGTTGATCCCAGAGGTTTAAGTCCTCCGCAGGCTGTGATGTTACAGTGTTGGACCACATTTCATCTTCTTAAATGCTTTATGATACTAGTGCAGGGTAAAAGTGTTAGTTGGAGCAATGTTTTCACACACAGCCGTATCGGTTTTCTCCTAAACAATTCCTTCCCAAATACAATTCATATCCACAACAACCAGGGTTTTCTTCCCCCTCAATGGATGTTCTTTTCTGTGCTCAGTGAAAGCCCCAGGACAAATTAATGGCCAGAAGAGGGTTATTCTGTGAGAAAGCTGCAGTTCTTCCCTGTGAGGGTGCTGAGGCGCTGGCACAGGGTGCTCAGAGAAGCTGTGGCTGCCCCATCCATGGCAGTGTTGAAGGCCAGGTTGGACACAAGGGCTCAGAGCAAGCTGCTCTATGGAAGGTGTCCCTGCCCATGGCAGGGGTTGGAACTGGATGAGCTTTAAGGTCTCTTCCAACCCAAAGCATTCCATGATTTTTAAGAACCAAGACTGAACTGGGGGCTGGATCTCCAGTTTTCCATTAGCAGAGCAGTCCCACGGCCTCTGATGGAGCTGTGCAAGTTTCAGCCATCAGAGAACATGTTGGCATTTTTAATCTTATTTCATTAGCACTTCCAACGTCCCCTATCAGTCTGTATCGATTGCAGATGTGATGCCAGATGAGTTTAATTCCTAATTGCACTAATTACCCCATGCTGCTGTGTTTAATCCTCCACCGTAGTGAAGGCAACTGCATAGCTTCAGGGATTATTAAAGCCATAAAAGCATTATGAGTTTTTCACTGATGAAGACAATAATGACTTCATACTTTCTAGCCATCAGGTACCCAACCTACATGGAATTGCGTGTACATCATCATCCTTTGGCACGCTGTAGCTTGAACAGCATAGCAGCTCCTCTTCCTGCTCTGTTGAAGCCCCTATTCCCCAGGAAGTTTGAGAGACTTTTTCCTTTGCTTACCAAAAATAAAGGCAAAATTAATTGGAAATGACAAGAGGAAAATGATCCAGCTGAATGCTTTGATAAGCAATCAAGGCTTAATAGATTAGTAAATATAATTAATTACCTAATTATCCTCAAAGTGGTTGTTGTTGGTAGATTGTTCATTGAAAACCCATTGTTGTGTAGGAGGATGTGCCCGTTGCATGAATATCAGTCTCCAGGAAGCCCTTGCTGCTAAGCTGGGCCTCTGAGGGAACAGAGCAGTTGTTCTACTACACGTACCACTGCACACTTCCACTGCACATCTGCCAAAGGCTTTGCAAACCTTTATTGGTTGTTTGCCCTTGTGGTTAGCTAGAATATGATGGCAGTAAGCAGAGTATTCGTAGACTTACTAGCATGTAGCTAGGCATTTAAACTGAGGTCCTAGAATCATAGAATCATATATTAGTTAGGGTTGGAAAGGACCTTAAGATCATCCAGTTTCACCCCCCCCTGCCATGGGCAGGACACCTCCCATTAAGCCATAGCACCCAAGGGTCTGTCCGACCTGGCCTTGAACACTGCCAGGGCTGGAGAATTCACACCTTCTTTGGGCAGATAGCTGCTAAAACCAGAAATCACAGAACCCTCGACCCGATATTCAGCTCTTTTCACTGGGGTATCCCAAAGCACTTGGTAGAAACTGTACAAGTTTGAAGCCCTCAGAAGCCAAGAATCAAGGAAAGAACTGGTGTGTCCATAGACACCACAACTGAGACACAGGTCTCCTGAGGCTCAGACATGATTTCTAGCTAGTGGTGCCATTAGAAACTGTTTCTTCAAAGCAGGGAAATTTAAATCAAAACCTTAAAATGTACTTCTTATTATTTATGAAATCCATATTTGCAAATGGTCTTTGAAATAAGAGCTCTCTAAGGTCAATGATCCTTTTGAAACTGCTGGTTTAATTCGAGGGCTTTCTTTCCCATTCTGTGCTGTCTGTGGTATGTCAGTCACTGGAAGGCTACTTCTCATCAGTAGATAAGAAGTTCATGGGTTAAGTTTTCCCTAATGACTGGAGAATTGGGGTCTTAAGTAACCAGCCGAATGGTAAGTCAGCAGTTTTGATAGAGGATATTGGGCTTTACTGGTCTTCAGTTTTCCCTACCTTTCTTCTAAGTTTGTGACAGCACTTGGAGATAAAAACAAGGGAGCAGATGAACCTAAGAGGGTGCACTTAATGATGTAAGAGCTGTGCGTTCACTCTTCTAAGTGCCGTTTATTTGGAAGCAGCAGTAGCAAGCAGTGATGGGCTGACACAGATGGAGCTCAGATCCCCTAGGAAAAGCCCCATTGCTTCCACATGGTGCAGCACTACCAAAAGAAGAACTCAGAGCAGAGCACACCGAGCTGGTGTAGCAGCCTTCGACGGCGAGAACTAACTTGTCCCGATGGTCCCTGTTGGCCTTCATTAGCTCCTGCAGCACAGGGAGCCGAATGGATTGATCCCTCCCTGGAGCATCCCGCATTCCCAGGAGGTTTGTGTGCTCCATGCCGTTTGCCTTCCTGTGAACAGAATGGAATTAACTCGCTAACAGATCGGCCTCTCACCGTACTGAGCGTGTCTGGGGCTGCTGCTTCTTCACTTAGCGGCGCTTTCCAGAAGTTGAGGGCTCCTGCTGGCTTCTGTAATTGTACTTGGGGTTTGCTCTTCGAGTACGTCTCTTTGCTGCCTCTGTGTGTGTGTGTGCTCTCTGCTCCTATTGGCGTAAACCTAAATGTAGGAAGAGTTTCCTCTGGAGAGGAGCGTTGTGACATTTGCTGCCCTCGTAACATCACCGATGTGACAGTTGTTAAACGGGCATCACAGGGCTGATGACTCTGGAGTAGGAATGTAGTACTGTGAGTCAAGTGAAGAAATCAGAGGTGCAGTTTTCCTCTTTATCAGACTGTGCCCCACAGAATATCTCTAGCAAAGCATAAAGGAAACTTCTTCACATCACTCTGCTCTCAAGAATACAGTCACAAACCAGTTAATCCCGGCTAGAAGCTCTTTAGGGAGGCATTTGAGCACCCACATGGAGGAAACCCTGTGGAGGAGACAGTCCCCAGCTGGAGACAGGAGCTTATCATCCTTGTTAATGTACCCTAGAGAACAATTCCACATTGATAGGAGAATGTTGTGATTTATTATCTTTGATTTCAGATTCTGTGATACGGTCCTGACATCTGTAAGACAGTTGTAGTAATCTCTTTGTGCTTGGTACATAGAGCAGCTCATTGTGCTGCTCTCAGCACAAGCATTGACAGGCAGCTCCAGAGTTGGGCAGGAATTCCAAAGCACTTGAGTGGTTTTGGGCATAAAAACTCCAATTCAAAATGCCTTTGGATTTTCATGGAATTCCATGAGAAATTTCAGCATGCTGAGTTGAACTAGACAGGAGCTCTGCAAAAACAGTTCTGATGTGCCAAGACCAGGTTGGATGGGGCTTGGAGCAAGCTGCTCTAGTGGAAGGTGTCCCTGCCCATGGCAGGGGATTGGAACTGGATGAGATTTGAGATCCCTTCCAGCACAAACCATTCCAGGATTAATTCTGTGATCTATGAATTCTGAAATTCCAAGGTTTTCTATGTTGAAGAATATATTAATTTGCATTAAAGAGCCTGTGAGTTACTAATGGTAGCAGTAACTTTTCCATTGATTGTAGTAGGGGACTAGTTTTTTTTATGTCCAGAAAAACATGTATTTCCCATCTATATGTTGAGTAAACTAAAGATAGAAGGAACTGCTTCCTTTCCAGCTTTAGCTCCAGAAGAGAAGTCACTTGGGAATGTACAGTAAAGCTTCAACAGCATTGAATTGGTTCTGTTTTGCCTCATTTTTGTAGTGTATTTTCCAGCCAAAGTTCTTTTTGTTGAGAGAGTTTTCATTGCCTAGCCAAGGAGGCCAGCACTAGGTTAAACCTCCATCACACTGAGTGACAGATAGGTACAGCCTATGGAACTCCTTTCCCCCTTCCCATTGCTTCATAGGAAATAGAGGACTGCCTTTTCTCTGAGTGTTGTTCAGGCTGGGAGCTGATGTTGCCATATAGATGAGACAGCAGAAACCTCAGTGACAGAAAGACAAGGAAATATGGTGCCAGGGGGGTAGTGCTGAGCTGAAATGGATCCCTGGGAGACACATCCATCCCAAGCAGCAGACACATCTTCTAGTGGCGTCAGCAAGGAGGCTTTTGCAGCGTAAGCATCTGCTCTCTTCCAGTCACTCAGAAACCAGTTTGCTTTGCCCTGTGCTCTGCTGGGGCTATTGCTGTGTGTGACGTGTTGAAAAGTGCTGAATCCATAAATATCAGACTTTGGAAAGCCTTCAAGTTAATTCTCCTCCACTCGCATTAAATGCTGCCCATCTACATTAGTGTCTCAAACCTAAAGGCTCTTTCCAGGGTTGTTTAAGGGACTGGAATTAACTTTGCTCATTTCGTTTTGTTCTTGAGTTTGGATCAAGCCCTGACTGAGGACTGGAAGGAACTTAGAAACCCTGCTCCTAGGTTCTGGATACAAGGCTTTCCCAAAGGCAGTTGTAGGACTAAGAGTTCAGATGTGGGGATACAGTGATGGGAAGGGGATGTGAGAAGGCCACAGGGACAGAGAGGTTAAAGATGATTAAGGACAGCTGAATACTGTGTGTTCAGGATGTGATTTGATAACATCAAAAGAACACAAATTAATGGGAAGCAGCTTTTTGTAGGAGGCAAACGGTGGAAATGAGCTGAAATCAGGAGGGTCAAACTTGCTTTTGAAGATAATAGCGCTGAGCATCTCTGCTCCGAATCCTCCTTGAAACATGAGTTTGTTGTTCGAGGCGGTGATGCACAGCCCAGTTAAAAATAGTTTAAGGTACAAAATCACCAATTCTGTATTCCAATGCATGATCCTGTTTACAGGAACTTGGCTGCGGTGGTAATAGTGCTACTGCACACCAATGCCTTTATTCCTCAAACAGCCTACTGTTTTCACACACAATTTATAAGGAAATGCGTAGAGTGTTCTGACATGAAGGACTGCTTTTTAGGATGAGCAACCTTTCAACAGGTTTTTGCATTTATTAAACAATGTTAAAAACCAGCTCTGTGAAAGCAATCCCACGTTACCATGGCAAAGAGCAAAGAAATGCAGTGAGGCTGGTTGTGGTTAGTACAAAGAGGTTATAGAGCTGTAGGGGACGTGCTGGACCTCTTTTTACTGCTTACACCATATCTTACCAGTCCTGGAGTTTTAGAGAGATCAGATTTCTGTGATGGAAATGGAATGCTGTTTGCAGTTTTCCCTGTGCACATCAAAATATGCATCATGATCCTCGTGGTGGTTATACCAGTATAAATCAGGAGTAAATCCGCAGCATCAACACAGCATAAGGAGTATAAGCCCCATATACTTACTTCAGCTTGTGCGTATAGAGAATATGAGCATACATTTTACATAATGATATGGAAACAGGCTCAGTTGCTAGTTTCAGATTCAGTAAAGATAGGACCACAGAATCCCAGACTGGTTTATGTTGGAAGAGACCTTAGAGCTCATCCAGTTCCAATTCCCTGCCATAGGCATGAACACCTTCCTCTGGACCGGGTTGCTCCAACATGGCCTTGAACCCTGCCAGGAAGGGGCAGCCATGTAATATTTGATGGAAATGAGCAGCCAAACCACAGAACTCCCTGGAGCAACTGGAAAACTGTTGTAGCATGGGGGTTACAACACAGCAATATCCTAGGGCTAAGTGCATTCACACCGGGCTTCTAAGAGCTGTTGTCGTGTGGAATTACCAAGCTAACAACTGTGGGGTGTCTACTGCTTGTATCGGTCGTAGAATAATAAAAGGAGCAAGTATAAGATCTTGGTTTTGTTTAGTAGGCCCTTAAATACTACATGGAAGTTGCCACTCAGGGAGATGTTGGGATTCCTATGCACAGTTCTCTGAAAGCAGCTCAGTAGCGGTTGAATAAACAGATAGAAATAGTGAGAAAAGAAGTAGAGAATAAACCAGAAAACATCATTATTTGTACTCGGTTATTGTGAGGCTTTCCTGAAGTCCTAGGCAGCCACTTCAAAGGACATTTAGAACTGGGAAACAGAAAGAGAAGGGCAGTAGGAAGATGAGAGGCATGAACAGGCTTACATAGAAGGAGATGCTAAATGAACAGCATCCCTCAGCTTGGGGGAGAGATGACTGAGGGGAGATGGGAGGAAAACTGTAACCTTATAAGAAGCTATTATGTCTTATAAGGATGACACAGTTTCACTGGAAGGGGGAACATCATTTTAACCAGATCAATGAAGAAGTCTTGTGAAATCTAAACCAAACAGGGTAGAAGTGCCTGCAAATGAATTTCAACCAGTTCCAGTTCTCTAAAAGTTCTTGCTGTCACAATGGCTCTGCTCAGTGGTCTCTCAAAATGTCACTGTCCCTCTTCCCCACATCAGCTCCTCAGGAACAGAAGTGTGTTTCCTGGAGGGTTTGAGAAGATAGGGTCATCATCTTCTACATACTGCTTACATTGAGCTAGAGATTTACCCAGCACAGGCTCCAATTGCCATGGAGTTCATTTGCCAGACAACAGAATAATGAATAAACTGTATAAATAGAATCAACAGAATGAACTGTACTAATTGTGTTAACAGGTCTGTGTTCACAGACTTGGGTACACAGTGATCCACAGGGACAGGAGGGGTCTGCAGTAGTTTGTTTTCACAGTGGATGTTGAATGAAATGAGGTTTGCCCTGAATGTGTTTTGTGGCTGTTGTTTTTAGACAGAATGTATTTATAATGCAATATTAAGGTTGGCTATCAAATGACTGTTCATATTCAGGAAAACATGAAGGTTGCAGAATGAAGACTTTGGCTTGCATCAGGGTTGGGTAAAGTACCACTGTTGGAGCAGACAGCTTGATGATCATGTTTGCCACTACCTGAAAGGTCTGATTCCCAGAAAAAGGAAAGGAGAAACTCATTTGTTGTTCTTTTTATGCTTGAGAGGGCATCCTGCAGCCAGCATCATCGATTGCAAAGCTCCTGTTAGTCTTGCAGAGGACCAGAATGAGTTGTATTGTATTACCCAGGCTCCTCAAGGTCTCACAGTAGAACCAGAGCTCCCATGTTGACATCCTCTGGGCACAGATCATCATAGAATCATGGAATCAGCCAGGTTGGAAAAGCCCTTTAAGATCACCAAGTCCAACCATTACGTCAGGACTGCCAAGACCACCACTAAACCACATCATTGAGGGCCTCATCAACTGAGCTTGATCAAACTACTTCATACCAAAGCAACTTCAACAAGCCTAAGGAATTCCATGGCTATCCATGAGTCAGCAGTGGTTAGTGGTTAACTGTCCCTTCCCTCCTTTGCCAAAACCAGAGGCAAACACGCTTTGCCATATATTGTCTTCCTGAAGTTTCTACCTAATGCACTTGTATATTAGAAGCTTTCTGTAATAGAATCTGGGAATGCATGGAAGACCATTCAGGTGGTTTGTATATGCAGGTCCTTCAGTTCTCTCCTGTATTTTGTCAACTTCAAATGTGCAGGATTTTGTTGTGTTACAAACTTTTGTCCCCAGATTCAGAGAGAGCAACAGCATGTGTCACAAAGGGAACATGAATTATGAGTATTTACTGTGTATTTCAAAAGTAAGCTTAGGTTGTGGTATGGTTTGAGTGGGGATCCAGTGCCTAAAGGAGCTACAAGGAACCTGGGGATGGGCTTTGGACAGGGGCCTGTAGGGCCAGGCCAAGGGGAATGGCTTTAACTGCCAGAGGGGAGACTGAGATGAGCTCTTGGGCAGAAGCTGTTCCCTGTGAGG
>JASSUY010001413.1:0-21461 GCA_032466535.1 Forpus xanthops
TGAGCTCTTGGGCAGAAGCTGTTCCCTGTGAGGGTGCTGAGGCACTGGCACAGGGTGCCCAGAGAAGCTGTGGCTGCTCCATCGCTGGCAGTGTTGAAGGCCAGGTTGGATACAGAGGCTTGGAGCAAGCTGCTCTATGGAAGGTGTCCCTGCCTGTGGCAGGGGTTGGAACTGGGTGAGCTTGAAGGTCCCTTCCAATCTGTGATCCTCTGGGCTGTCTCAAGAGATGGTCTGTTCAATAAAGCAAGTGGGATGAGCATCCTGGCCCTACGCATCCCTGTATAGCACACAAATGATGTTCAGGGAGGATCAGTGAGGATCATTGTGTGAATTATGCACTTGTGCCATCTGTGAGCTGTCAAGGGTGGGATTTTTTCTTTCGACTTTTCAATGCAAGTCTTTATAGAGTGAATTTTGACCCCTGTGCAGTTTCAGAAGGGGAAGAGTGGAAGATTAATTTGATAAAATCTCCCTGCAACAAAAATTAATTACTTAACATCTCCATTGGAAGAAAAAGTCTTTTAGAGAGAGAGCTTGCCTCAGATTACCTCTGCACCGCAAATAAAGACCATCTAGTTTGCTAGGCTAAATGCTGGCTTTATGGTGCAGAAAACCTTGCAGAAGAGGCAGGGTGTGAGGGAATGCATGCCAGATTTTCTGTGGTGCATTCATAAGTACACAGGGTTGGGATGTGGTTTACGTCTTTTTTCCTGGTTTCTTACCATGGAAATTTAGTAAGGAAAAGTCTCAGATATTTATCTTGTTTGTTTACAGTCTGCAGCCCAGCTAAGTGCAATGCAAAGCATGGAAAGGTGTTTGTGGTTGTGTTCTTTCCAAGTGGAAAACAAGTGGATTGAAGCCAAACATGGGCAAAACCTGCAGGAATACACAGTTGAGTCAGAGGAAGCAGTGACCCAGTGCCTGAGGATCAGATTTATCTTACTGCTCTGCATATCACAGTAGTTTCTTACCAAGTCCCATACATATCATGACTTTTCTGTATTACTACTGTTGTAAACAGAGGTATTTGTGCAGTTACAAGATTTCTGAGCTAGAGTTTGCCATGTAATGAATATTGTACCCAGAGCTGTGATATTTTGAGGGGCTGGTGAAAGAATGATTCACGTTCTCTTCCTTTTAATAGTAGAAGTTAGTAAATGAAGATATATGAGTTTCTTTGAAGTTTGTAATAAAAGTGCTGTTCTGTAGCTAAGGATATGAAAGGACAATAATCAATGTTTAATCCATTACCAAGTGGATTAGGTTCCACATCAGTTATGTGCTCTGCCTGTGAAGATGTAATATTTTAAGCAACAGAAAATAGGGCATATCCTTGCAGAAACATCCTCAGAATTATTATATCTTGTAAGATGGTTAGTAAAGAATTATCTCACTTTGTGTAACTAAAGAGCGCATAATACAGATGAATGATGGAGTCTAAGCCTTTGATGAAACACTTATGAATAGCAGTAGGAGACTATAGAAGTAAATGTTACTTGCCTTATGCAGATAAACACTTTTCCAGGATGTTGAAAGCAATGTCATATATTATAAGAGAAAGACTTTGCTCGATTATCTGGAGCCAGAAGTTACCTGCAGGAATTTCATCAGGTCTGCTTCACTTTGGAGCAAGTGTATGGCTTTTGGGTAATGGGCTGAGATTTATCTGCTGTGTTCTTGCTTAAAGCATTAAAGTTGTTGGATATTTATAAAAGTTACTATAAAGCTGGGAACACTTTTTAAAGTACTGAAACAAAGGCACAGTTGTGATTTGGCATCAATGAATAGTTTTTGTTGACTAATTTTTGTTTGAATTTGCAAGAAACTTTAATGACAGACTCTAATACTGAGTTTGTCTTTTCAGGATGCAGCTGTGTATGTTTCCTTTCACCCACTCAGCGCTAGATGAAAGATGAAGTGCCCTATTCATGAAAAAGCACTTTCAGGGTACTTATATACAGATGAGATATGTTTTTGCATCCATTTTAATGTCTGTCTCGTGGAGAAGGTACCATAGATGAGTCATAACAACAAATTTCAGATGACTGCGTTAAGATAGTAAAGTTTATGGAGAAAATTCAGTTTGGAGGTGGAGGAAAATCCCTTCTCAGTCACTAAAAATCAAATGAGCAGCTGTTACCATGTACGTTGCTCTCGAATTGTCACAACAATATTGTGTTTAAAGCAATGTTAAGTATCACATAGGCTGATCCCCCTTCAGAAAGACTGCTTATTTATGAAGTGTGAAGGTATATCAAATGAATTCTAGTAGATACCATTTGGTTGCATTACTGCATGCAAAAGCAGTTTGCCACACCATGAGATAAACAGGCACTGAAGGCATTACCTTATGCATATTCTATTTATTCCATATAATGTTATTCATCCCTCAAAAGCAGCCTTAAATTAGCAGCTGATCTCTCACAACCCACAAGATTTGGCGATTCATGCCATTTGTAGAGTGGCAGAAAGTATGACATTTCAGATGGTGGAAAGAATATGGTTCTCACTTTAAATCAGCTTGAGGTAGCAGCTGCTAAAATGAAGTAAAATCAAATGTGTAAAAAGAACAAGATGGTAATCAGAGTAACGTGACTGTGAATACCCACTATGGTGCAGCGTGTTGAGGCTCAAAATGCTTGGCAGGACCGTTGGAAATACTCTCTGAACATTTTTCTCCCACGTCCTGGTTCTGGACCAGTAATCGATGCAAGAGACAAAGACCCAGGCTTAAAATAACTCTTGAGCACTGAGAGATCTCTTCCTGCAAAGCCAACTGTGCTACACTAGTTCTCCATCTCTTCCTCAAATAAATCAGCTGCCACTCAATAATATGAGCATTTATTCTTCCTTAGCACAACGAGGCCTTGGTGTTCATCTCATCTGACCTTACAGGTGTGGATGGCAGATGCCTACATCTGAGGCAGTCACTTGAACATTGCATTGTAGCCAACACAGTGAAATTGGCTGTCCAGAGCAATTTCCTTGTGTTCAGATAAGGTTATGACAATGAGCTTGCTGTGCTCATCTAACCGCTTTACATGAAGGGAAACCCTGTATCTCTATTGAGCAAGTTGCTCCAGAGGAGCTATTTGAGTAAATTACAGCAGTATCTGTCCAAGACTCAAACAATGAGGCAAACCTGGAAGCCTGAAAATAAAGCAAGATGGGCAGATGGGATGCAGAGCAAAAAGTGTCCTCTCAATAAGTGAATACCAGACCAATTTTTGTCTCTGGAGTTTTCTGGAGATAAGTACTTATCTATTTTTGATTACCCTTTTTGCAGGGTGTATGGAGCTGTGTTTAGATAAGATAGTTTTTCCCACCTGCCAACCACCAAACCCCATGAATTTGTTTGATAAACAAGCTTCGTAATAGATTTACCTTCATGCTTCATGTTTCCCTGTTGTGTTAGCACTATATATAGGATCAAGAATACAATATATGTAACAGGTATCTTGCTGATTTGAGGGATGATAGTGTGATTTGTTCCTTGAAAGAGCATGTGAATTTCTGTTATTGTGAAGTAATGAGTTGGGAATAAACCTTCAATGGCTGTTTGATTGTATGATCTTATTGATTACCACGTCCGCTGTCTGCACCTGAAGCTGTATTTCAGGCGATCACTTTACTTTTTCTTGTGAGCTCTTTGGTTATTTTCCTTTTTCTACACAACAAAAGAAAACAAATACGGCAAATTCAGCCTGAAGAAAAGATGCTAAACTTCCACCATGCATTTCTTAAAATAGCTTTTCTCTGAGAGACGTGGACTGGAGTAATTCATGGAAAGACAAAGTTTTTCTACAGTATGCATGCTTTTTCATATTCAATATAAATCTGTCAGTGCTTCTGTAGCAAGACAGCATGTGAGATGAATAGAAACTAAGTGAAGTGAAAAGATGAATTGCTGGAGAAGTTGCACATCGTAGGCAGTGGGTTTTAATCAAGAATCAAGCAGCCAGTATGTACTGTAGGCAAAAATCTGCTCTGAGCATCCTTAGAAATAGAATCATAGAATAGTTAGGGTTGGAAAGGCCCTTAAGATCATCAAGTTCTAACCCCAAATATATGAGAACAGAATTTTGCTCCATGCTTGTACAAGGGGAAGGGCTTAAATCCATTAGTGTGAGCTCTAACCTGACTCATGGTTTAGGGATTAATGGTACAGGGGCCGTGTGCATGGTTGGGTGGCTGGCAGTGGTGCTTGTGTTCTCCCAGGGCTCTTGAAATCACATTTCTGGAGAAGTGATTACAGTGCTGATGCCCCAAATCCCTACAGAACTCTTCAGTTCGCATAAAACCTTCAGTATAAATCTTGCGTGGGAATGGCTTTTGGAAGATGACTTTTGTGAGTCTGAGGCAGATGTTGCTGTGGAAGAATTGTCGAGATCTCATTCCTGTCTTAAATGTAGAAGTACCAGTCCATTATAGTCTAAATCCTTATGCTACTTTAGATCTAACTGGGAGATCATAATATAGTTTGGAGTTTATCAGTAGGATGGACATTGACTGGCTTTGGTTTGGTTGTTTTTTTCCTATCTGGACTTGTTATTCTTCAAGTAGCTGAGACATAAATGGTGGCTCTGATTGTAGACTGACTGAAATCGGGTGAAATCGAAAGAAAAAGCCACACAAAAGTCATCAAATCTTTAGTGATATTTTTCCTGCTGACAAATGGTCTAAATTAAAACCAGGTGATATCAAGCTTAATTCTTATTTTTACATTTTCAAGGCAAACTGAACAATAACACATCTGAATGTGCAGATGTGGCACATTAGGAATGCAAGAAACTGGACCTTGGTGATTTCTAGGAACCTGCATATGACTTCAGATGTAAGAACAGGTTTCTGGGGGAAGGCATGATCATGCTGATCCAGAACAGTCTCCTGCTTCCCTTCCCACATCTTTTCCCTTACTTCCAATAATCTGTTTATTCAGGCAGTGTTTATGCCCTAATTGAGTGGTGATTCAAGCTCAGTAACTATTTCCTGCGCACTGCAGCACAAATAATAGGAGTGGGTCCTTATTTGATTGAAGCAGCTACCATTACACTGATTTTAGGGGAGTTTGCTGATTATTTTGCAAATGGAGTGTGTCATTTGTTCCATTCTCATATTTTCTTTGGAAGTTTATTGATGAGAAAGGAGGCAGAGCATCTTTGGATTAGATCTTGAGAAAGAAACCAGCTGGGCTATGGAATAAGCCACACTTGTTATTTGGGTGAGGCTGCTGATTCAGTGGTGATTCAGGAGCTTTTCTTTGGCTTTAAAAGGCTTCTTTAAAGAGTATATTAAGCTTGAACAAGTGTTCAGCAGTTGTTCAACAGGTCGAATCTATAATCATGGGGGATGACCACATCTCTGAGCCTTTAAAAGTAACTGGTTTTAAGTGATTGCCTTCAAAAATATTTGCAGTGGGTTCACATAATTTCCTGGAGATGCATTTATTGGTTTTGGGAGTGTTTTTAATTAGTGTTTTTAAGCAAAGAGAGGAGCTTTACATCAGTCTGCAGGAGGCTCCTGAGCTTTGCCACGAGTCCTGCGGCTATTCTAAATCACTGCCATTGCTTCTTGTTTTATTCTCTTGAAGAGGTCAATGATTCATGATTCCCATTTTATTGACATATCTCCTTTCTGACAGCTTGTTGATTTCTCTGAGGTAAATAACTGTGAGTTCAGGCAAAGTTTATTTCCCAGAATGTTAACTTGAGGAGCCAAACGTGTGCAATAAAAGGGACAGAGAAAATGTACGATTATTCCTCTCCTTTTCCGACCTCATTTTCATTTTTCTTAGCTAAGGTTTTTATTACTTGCTCTGTTTTTGTTTTATTGTTATGGTACAGCCTGCCCACTGACAGGATGAACTTCCTCACGCTGTACAAATATCTCACTACACTTGTGAAAACACTTTGGTTTGTTGTGAAAAGGCCATGTCTGAAAGCAAACCTGTTATACAGCCTGCAGTTTGGTTTGATTCCTATCATTTCCAGTAAGTTTGATAGCTAAAATGTATCTATAATGGTAAAGTTTGCAGGTTTTTGTGTCCAGAGATCATAAACTTCTGCATGGGTTGAAGAATTGCTCTTGTACAGGGACAAAGATGGTCCCTGCTACCATGAGTCATGTTGCAGAGGGTGATTGGAGGGGTGGAAATGGAATTAAATGGTTATGCTGCACTGCTGCTAAATATTGCTTATATTTTTCATGTGAAAATTTGATGAAGGTTTTACTCTACCAGCATCACTCTGCCCTTCCACATTTCCATTCCTCCTCATGTGAGTCATGGAAAGTCTGATATGGTATAGTTGTGGGCAGCATTTTACTGAGAGACCTACATCTTTCTGTGATTAGTAACAGCTCCACCTTCATAGGAGCTCTTGATAGAGAAATCTTACCAAAGGGAAGTTCACTTCTGGAGTGTTCATGGAGGGTGGGGGATCAGCTTTGCTCTGAGATTTCAGAAAACATTAACACTGCAAACTGAGAACCCAAATGAAACAAATCTGTCAGGGAAGGCACTTAGGCAGTAAGAACGTTTATCCAGATTAGTGAAAACAGTTAGGAGAATATGAATAAAACAGCACAGCTGTTACTCAGACAATGGCGTAAGGTATTCTTAAATTAGGAGCTGTGTGCTCCTTCAGAATCCTAGAATCCAAGACTGGTTTGTGCTGGAAGGGACCTTAAAGCTCATCCAGTTCCAACCCCTGCCATGGGCAGGGATACCTTCCACTAGAGCACCTTGCTCCAAGCCCCTGTGTCCAACCTGGCCTTGAACACTGTCAGGGATGGGGCAGCCACAGCTTCTCTGGGCACCCTGTGCCAGCGCCTCAGCACCCTCACAGGGAAGAGCTTCTGCCTAATATGTAATCTAAACCTACTCTCTATCAGTTTAAAAAGTTACTGACAGATGAGCTCCAGCAGTATTTTTTGCCTAATCCTTTTTGATTGATTTTTTTGGTAAAGGTGCTTATCCTTATTTTTATAGGAGCTGTAGCTTTCATTTAAAAAAGAAGGGGGGCAAAGGACTAACTGCTGCAGGGATGTGTTCCACCTGTCTGCTTTGGGGATGCTTCAGCTGAAGTATCTTTTTGCAATGCAACTTCTTCTCATCAGGTGGAGAGATAACAGACATCACAGCAGTTGAAGTCTTCCCGTAATGAGGAAGCAACAGAGCAAGAACATGAAGAGCTCTTGTGTTGTCACATATTAATAGTTCCATGTTTTTATTTTTCTTGGAAGTAGTACGATTCCTTGGGGAGAAGTGCTCATTTTTCTCAGCTATAACAAGCGCATTAACATACAAATCCTTAACGTGATGTATGCCAGGAGAGTTGATAAGCAAATGGACAGAAAGAAGAAAGATGTGTTTTGTGAGACTGCAAAGCCTGCTTGTGGGAGCTGTAGCTGTGAGGTATGCTTTGACTGGGCTTTGTCTCATCTAACCTGAGAGTTGTTGGGTTATTTTTTGTCTTAGGCATCCTTATTTTAGGCCGTGACTTCCCCAGCAAGACAATTTTAGCTCAAATTGCCACCTGGCACAGATACCTGTGTTCCTCTCTTGTGCCTCTGGCCATGGCAAGTAATGCTCAATGAAAGTATTAGAACAGGTATTAATAGATTTCTCCAATCCCCATCCTTTAGCTTCTGGGAATTGTGGATAGCAACTGCTGATAAATTTGTTCTCCATTAATTGTCTACTGTCTTTCAAATGCATTCATATTTTGGCCTCAATGATTTCCATATTTTAATTATACTGTGTGAAGAAAGGAAATAAAGTGCTGGAGCTCCACTGACATAAACCAGAGAAACTGTTCTACATCAAGCTTAGAATTATGTTACTGTTGTACTTGAAGTGTGTGTATAAGAGACTAACATTACGCTGCTCTTTCATGTGGTAGTGGGAAAAGCTGAATATGATTAAAAGTAACAAGGCTAGTGTAAAACTTAGCCTTAAGATTGCTAGCCGAAGTTTGTTTCATCTTCATTTTAAAGGCTTATGAACTAAAGGAAAGCATGTGAAATATTAAGGGTGGTGATCTGAAAACTAGGTGGCACACTTCGATGTCCAGAAGATGCGTGTGCAGATAAAAGCTGTTCCATCTGGTTTATCCTATTTGTAAAGGAGGATTTTAGTTGTATGACTGAACATGTGAAACTAAGTTCTCTTTATAGCCTGTCAGTCATTCCACCCAAGTAACAAACAATAAGACAAGAGGAAATAGCCTCAAGTTGCACCAGCATAGGTTTAGATTGGATATTAGGAAGCATTTCTTCACCAAAAGGGTTGTCAAGCACTGGAACAGGCTGCCTAGGGAAGCGGTGGAGTCAGCATCCATGGAGGTATTTAACAGACATGTAGATGTGGTGCTTAGGGATGTGGTTTAGTGGTGACTTGGCCATGCTGCACTAACAGTTGCACTGATGATCCTAAAGGTCTTTTCCAACCTAAATGGTTCTGTGCTTCTATATCCATTTTGATTATAGTCTTCCTTTATGATCTTTGAAGAGAAAAGGGAAGGAGTTTTGTGAAATGTTTATTCAATAGAAATAAAATAGAATTTTAAATATTTTCTATATAGGGAATAAAGATATGTGAATGCTGAAAAACCTTGCATGTTTTATTATTGGTGGAATTTCCCTTTTTGCTTTGTTTAGCGTCACATATGGCCATTGGTTAGGACATAGTGGATACTGTGTTTTCAGTAGTTAATTTTAAGATCCTGTTCACGTTTATGGTACCCGCAAGTGTTACCTTCCCGTGTTCCCTCCTACATGTGAGGCACCCAATGCTTCCTTCTCCTATATAATGAAGGCATTGCACAAGGAAACTATCAAATAAAGGTCTTTCCTATTTGCTCTTCTTTGTTGTATTTAAATATATTTGCTAACTTAAATCTGCTTCAATTTGAAAAATTGGTGCAGGTCCCATTAGCTTCAGCAGGAGTATCTTAAAATACAAGGTAGCTCATAATTTTTTTCCCATTTCTCTTATACCCATGTTTCCTACTTAGGTATTCCCAAAAATCCTCATTTTTATATGGAGGGTTGCTTTTGGCCCAGGACCTTGAAAAGGTTTACATTGATTTCTGCTTTGTGGTTAGAGCTGGTATACAGTTATGTACAACAAATACCATAGAGACATGATCATAAATAATTCACCATTCTCTTCAACAAGAGGAAATTACTTGCTACATTATTCAGCAATATACAAAGACACTGCTTGTTGTGTAGAGAGCAATATTCTGGCAGTGAACAGACAGCAGTTTTGCAACTAAAATATAAAAAGACATAAATGGTTTATTACCGACTGAAATCTCATAACCTTTCTGCTGCCTGCAGTCCACATCATTCTGCTTTCAGTACTGAAGTACAAGAAAGGTGAAGTATATCTGTGCCTGTGATTGTGACTGCTGGAAATGTTGAATGGAAAAACAAGCAAAAAAGATACATTGATTTCTTGGGGTGAATGAGGGAAATGAGGGCTGCTTAAGTTGGGGAAAGATCCTGTCCTTCTTGTGAGCATCCTTCATTCCATAGCAAAAAGTTAGGGAATGTATTCAGATCTTCTTGCTAAAAGGAAGGCAGTGACAGTAGAGAATTATGTCCTGACTTTTATGTGTTTATTATAATTGGGTATTTTATGAATATGACCGTGGAAAATCATGTAAAATGGTATGTCTGCAACTGAAAACCAGTAAAATTGATGTCTCCATTAGTACTATGTCATATTGTCCTGTGGTAGATCATCAAACTAATCATCTAATTAAGCAGCCTGTTGTGGTGTGTATGCATGCATAAGTTGGCAGTTATAGTTGCTGGTGGAACTTTTAATTTCCCCTCATGACTGGTGTGATGGAGATCTCTGTTTTAAGCATATGGTTTCCCCCTTATATCTGCTTCCCAATAAAGCATTTTCCTCAGGTGTCAAAGATGTAATTAACGTGTCTTTTCCTTGAGCTTGTACTATTTGCAATGGAGTTTCAGCAACTGGGAAAGGTTCATGAATTACACTTCATTTTATTAATACAAAAATGGACATGAGATAGGACAGTGCATCTTCTGTGGGTTTGCCAAGATCTTGTGCTCTGAATTCGTTAATGTGTCTCTGATAGCTCTTTTTAGGAGTTTGAGAATGAATGTCAAACACACAGGGGTTGAGTTGATTCTGTGTGACTATGACAGATAAACCTCTTCAATCAGTGTCACAGAGACAATTTCAGATCCCGGTTAGAAGGGGACAGGAAACAAATTGAATTTGTATTTTTTTTCTAAATAGAAGTGCATAGTAACTGAAAATACACAGCAAGGAGCTGGGAGAATACTGAGATACAGCGTGTCAAAGTGGAGGAGTTCAGGGTGGAAGGACTGCACAAAAACAAACATGTAGCACACGATAAAGTTAGTTGAAGCGATGCTATAGAGTACCTTCTGGTTACCAAGTCTTTATATAGCTGCCACTGTAACCTCCAGTTTCTTTATGCGCCTTTAAGAGGTGCTTTTTTCATCTCCCTTATTTTTTTTTTCTCTCTATCCCCTCTTTTCCAACAGCCTTTTTGAGGAACTGTCTCTGCTTTCGTGTTTTCCTCTATTACCTCCATGGATGATGTCCGAATCTGTCCTGGCAGCGCTTCTCTCCTGCCTCCTTTATTTCCTCTTTTAAAATCTTTGCTCAGGTATCTTATTGCTGCTCTAAATGTTCCCTTGAAAAGTGGAAACTTTTCTCTTCAGGACCTCCCTTTCTTGTCCTCCTCTCCAGCCATTAGGACCATCACTGGGGTTTGGACAACTGCCGGGTTCTTTCCTGCTTAAAACCATGGCTTCTTTCCATAGTTTTTCTTATGGACATTTGATGAAGAGGGGTTTTGATTTATGTGTATGAAAGCGTAAGCTCTCTGGATTTAATATTACACATGTGAACACAATTTTGTCTCTTCGGTCATTCAAAATTCTGTCAAAATCATCTCAGGCCCATTTCTTCAGAGAAGTTTTTAAGACTAGTTTATTTAAGAAGCCTTACACTGATTTCTTTCACTTTGGTTTAAAATAGAGTAATGGTTCAGCAATGATTTCTGTCTGCCTCATCTGACTGTAGAATGAACTCATTAAGGAAATGAACTTGTATTTTTTGTAGGAAGGTATTTGGCAAATACTTTTATTCAGTATTTCTCTGAATAATGACTCTTGAGTCCTTGAGACACAGCGTGCTTGCTCTGATTGCAGAAATACTCCAAAAGTGACAGTGTTCGGTGGGAAAAACATCAAGAATACAAATAATTGCACTTTGTCTTGCACAAAAAATGCACTAGAATAATGATGATTAATGTAGGATCTGAAGTGACTGTTCTGTTTGATCTGCACACTTTTATACAAATGAATGAGGACTTATTAGCTGGGATTATAGCAATGTTTCTTAAGAATTCAAAGCAAGTGTTGAGAGAGCTAAAGGTAAAATTGCCAAATTCTGGGTCTCATCATTTGTAGTCATCATTAGTAATCATCATTAGTAATGATGAATCCCATGACAGGAGGTTGTTCTTTCCAACCTGAACTATTCTTATGATTCTAATAATTGTACTTCTATGGTTTGGGTGCCATGGTTTAGTGGGAGGTGTCCCTGCCCATGAAGGGGGTTGGAACTGGATGATCTTAAGGTCTTTTCCAACCCTAATTATTCTATGATTCTATGATTTGATGTGTTGTAGGAGTACTCAGAGGACCCTTTCTGTACACTCTGTATTGTCAGGAGAAATTATTTTTGTTATTAGTGTCTTGGACATGACACAAATGTGCACTTCAGAAGTAAGTCTGTTTTTCAGGAACCAAGGGATGAAGTCAGATAGGAAGAATTTGCTGAAGACAGAAGTGTGCAAAAGGATGAGCCAAGTTAGATTGCTTTGGGTGGAACAAAGAGCAATGTAGGAGAGGGAAAATAGAAAGATGTTTGGAAACAATGCAGAGAAAAAGTGTTTCTGAGCCTTAAAAAGAAAGATCGACTTCTGTAGGGAAGGAGCAACTACTGTGGGTCCAGAGGAGGGGGCCACCGGCAAAAAGTAATGAGAAGAATATCTGTACGTGGTTATTGGGGTGTATTTCAAACAGGACAAATGTACCCACATGAGAATTATAGTGGTGCCAATGTTTTGATGTTACTGTGATAACATCCTGATTTTTATAAGTGTGAATTGTCAAATCTCTTTTCTATTCCGTATTTTGATTAAAGTGACTTGGAAAATGTACTTTCGTTTAAGTAGTGAAAGTGAATGTTGGACCTTTAGATATCCTATACAGCAGTGAGCTGGTTCTCTGGTCTAGCAAAGTTAATTATTAACTTAATCTAAAACATAATTCTAATTAATACATATTTAATCATCCTTAGCCTTCTGGGCAAAAGACGCTGTTCTGTTCAGGTAAAGCTGCTTGTACTTCAGGCAAAGTTTATTTTCTGAATCCTTCCAATTCCCTCAGCTGCTGCTTTTATCTGCAATAAAGTATTATATTTTATGTAGAAGAGGAAGTCCTTCTGTTCTTCAGAGACAATATTGAGCCCCTTAATCAGCATATGGTTAAAACTGTGCGCATTGGACCTTCAGGGTAATTACTTGGGTTAATACTGGGTTGTAGCAAACCAGGTCCTGGGTGATGCTAAGGAAGTGAAGGTGCTGAGAGGGCATCTGGATAGCTGCTTTCACTGGCATCCATATTGGAATGGACAAGGAGCATCACAGCACTGGAATCTTAAGGTGTCTTCATTCCCAGGGGCTAAAGGGAAGTTCTGTCTTTATCAGGTGACAAAAACCAAAGCAGGAAATTACCTTTCAGAGCATTACTACTGTTACTGTTAGGTTTTCCCCATATTTTTTCTCTTCATCCTATGCCAGCTTATTGTTTTGCTTCTGCTTATTCAAGATTATTTTAAAACATTTCCTGTCTTTAATTCCTCCAGAAAAGCTATTTTAGGAAATCAGAGTATTTTCTAATATAGGAAGAAGATATATTATCTGTATGCTTTTGTGTGTGATAATCTGGCTTCTCAAAATAGAGAAACTGATTTTGACCTTAAAATGTGGGTAGTGCCAGCAAGGTATTTATAAGCCATGAAAAGAAATTCTAGAGAAACTATGCATAAGAATGCTTTAATGAGACCATCCTTAAGCTGATGACTTGTTTGTGATTTTTAAGTATCTCTGCTCTGAATGTTGCCTGGAAACCCAAGCATGGATTTGCTCAAACTAGGACCATAAATACTTTAAACAGCGGTCCTGGGTTCAACAGTAGCAGTCATTTATCTCCTTCTTAGAAGCTGGTGTAGTGCTGTGTTTTTACCTTTCAGCCTGGGAACAGCACTGATAACATCGATGTTTTTAGTTGCTGCCCAGTAATGTTTACTCTGACCAAGGACTGTCTGTGTCTTATGTTCTACCAGGAAGGAGGGGAAGTTGGGAGGAAGCAGAGACAGGACATCTGACCCAAACTGACCAAAGAGGTATTCCATACCACAGCACATCATGCCCAGTATATAAACTAGGGGCAGTTACCCGGAAGGGCTAGATCACTGCTGGGTCGGGCTGGGTATTGGTTGGCGGGTGGTGAGCAGTTGTATTCTCTTCCCTTGTTATTTCCCTTATCATTATTGTTATTGGTGGTAGCAGCAGTGGTTTGTGTTATACCTTAGTTACTGGACTGTTCTTATCTCAACCTGTGGGAGTTACATTCATCCCATTCTCCTCCTCATCCCTCTGGGAGCAGGGGGGAAGAAGTGGGGGAATGAGCAAGAGCTGCATGGCTGAGTTGCTGACTGGGTTTAAACCACAACAGCAGCTCTGGTTACTCTTTGGCTGTAAGACACCGTGATGTTGAAGTGTTTATAGGAGGATGGCACAAACCCTGTGCACAGGCTGCTTTAGCCTCTGGTCTATGTGGATGTGGGCACCTTCTTGGGACCCATGAGTGCTCAAATCCCTGCTCACGTTGCCTACCTTGTAGCAAGGAAACATCACTCCCTATGTTTTCTGCACCACCTTTCAGGTACTAAAGTGCACACCATTAAGAGGATTTGCTGGAGCCAGAGTCTTGCCTTGGTGTTGCAGCAGTGTTGGTACATTCACTTAAGTAACACCATTTGCTGTTTTTATCAAATACTATGTTTTCAAAACATTTGGCCAGTAGTGCTGAAAGTACCTTGGTGACTACAGTGCATGGTTACTCCTATCCCAGAAACATTTGGTCCAGAAACCAGAGATCGTCTCATGAGCCTTTGCCCATGTCTATTATTCAATCCCTTCAGTTTTACTTGTAGCTTTGGGTGTTTTGTGTTTTGGCTTACACACTTGAAAGGAAACTGTTATCCTTTGTGCTCTTAACTAGGGTTCTACTTCATTTCAAGACAGTTAACTTAAGGTCCTCATGTACAGATAGAGTGTATATATTTGAGCCTCTATTACTGAACACTGCCCAAAAAGGCTTCCATATATGAAAAGCATTCTGAGATTTGTATATAGGTTAGTGAGCAGCTGAGGGAGGTTCTATAGTGTTACCTGTGGTAGCAGCTCTTTGTTGATGTGAGCAGATGGGTGACTGAAAAGAAAGGGCAGCTCACTGTTGAACTTGAAGCCAAATGTTTCCTGCGTTTAATATTGTGAGTGCTGTAATTAATATACTTGGCAAATAGAAGTCATCTTTCAAATGGAGTTGGGAAATTACTTGAGGTACATTGGTACTTTGCTGTGGCTTTGAATGAAGGTGAATGTAGATATTCCGTGTGTGTATATATATATATGTATTTTTGGTTTTTTTAGGTTGTACGATGCAAATCTTTGTCTCTGGGAAGATGAAGCTTCCAGTCGCAGCACTCCTTGGAACCCATTTGCTTTAAGAACACCTGGGGATTTCTACTCATATTTGCCTATTCCAGTGTAAATCAGAGGACAATGAGTTATTTTTACTTTTTGCCTATTTCCACACCATGTAACAATTTTTCTTTCTTCTCATTTTGTTCGATGGGAAAAACTTGATCTGGTTGCTGTAGCCAGTTCTTCCTTCACCACAGTCCTCTTGCTGAGCCAAACTCTTGGAAACCACGACCACACTACATCTATTTTTGTGTGTTGGTTGTTGGTTTGTTTTTTTTTTTCTTTATGGACATATGTCACTTTTACCTATTCTGGTTTGAACCTGTTTTTTTTGCATTGTTGATTAGTTGTAATCAGGAACTAATAACTGTAAATTCAAGGAGTTAAGTAACTTCAGACTTACAGAAGATGACTCGTACGCTTCAGAAACCTTTTCATAGCTGTGCTTGGCTCATTAATACAGCAGTTTAACGGTAGTAATATGAGGTATTGCATTAATTGCTGCATACATTTATTACCAAATGACTTGCACAGACAGTGTTTCAGATGCCGTGGACCTAATCATAACAACCAGAAGTGTCCTGTTTGCAAAGAAGAAAGTAAGATCCCTTTGTACACTGATAGCAAGCAGATGAAGTTGCTTGCAGTTTTGGAAGTAAGGACTGATCACAGTGAAAGCTGGAATGGAGTTTTCTGCTTGAGGAAGGGGAAGCTATGCAGCTTAATATTTGGGTTGATTATAATGACTCTAGTGATGGCATCCTACATACTGACTGGAGCCAAACACGGCCTCTTGTTAATACCCTCTCCTTTCCATTATGGAGCTTTTACTAGCAATCCAAGCTTAATGGACAATGAAAGCCTTAGTGACATGAAAGACCATTACCAGCCTTCTAAAATGAATATTTCATACGTAAAGGATTATCCAAGCATTAAATTAATTATTGACACTATTACTTCAAAGATAGAGTTTATAACGAGACAGCGCCCTGATTCAGAAGAACTGAGGAAACAAGAGCCACATGTAAGTATGTATTGAAGTGTGTCTTTAACTGCCTTATAGTTGCTTATTGTAAGACTTTTGGGTCTGTCTTTGAGATGAAAAAAGTGAGACCACTCAGAAGTTCATCTAGAGCCTCCTGGTTAACACCAACTGAAAAGGTGATGCTGTAGATCACATCTTTCTGAGTTATGGGCAAAATAGGTGGGTTATACAAATGGTCTTGACACCTAAATCGAAAACCAGGCAGCTCTCTGATAGCTGTAGGAACTCACTGAATTTTCACCTTATCTTGTGCATAATCATTTTGACTTAAATGTGCCTGTCAACTTAAATGATAAATAGGAAAAATGCCTTTCTAATTACTGGCTACGTGTATGCATTTCTGAAAATCTGGTCATTGCAAATCTTGTACGTTAGAGTAAAAACTGGGAGTTAATTTAATTTGAGTATTATGTGGTTGACTTTAAAAATTAAATCCTAGGGCTACAGGGGAGTTGAGGGATTATTGAGGTCCTTTCTGGCCTTAAAAGCAAGGGATTTCTAAACGTTTTTCTCTCCTAATCCTACTGTTTGTGAAGGATTTGGTTCTGGTGTCATCAGAAGAAATAGGTTAGCTTTGTAGTTAACAAAATAAGGGTTAAAAATGGCCATATAGTGATTTTATTCTGTTCTCATACAATGCTAAGTTACAAAAGTATAACTGTCAACTTTTTGCTGCCTTGACTGAAATTGTTGTTCTTTATGTTGCAGATGTTTTCAGTAATTCCTAATAAATTCCTTCCAAATAGCAAGAATCCTTGTTGGTATGAAGAGTACAGAGGAAACACAACCACAGATCCTTATGCAACAAACTCTTACGCACTGTATTCAAAGCGCTTTCGAACCATATTTGATTACCTCAGGAAGGTATTTTGGAACCACTTGTACCATTATAAGGGCAAGCACTACCGCCTGCGCTGTCTCCCCCATTTCTACATCATCGGCCAGCCCAAGTGTGGGACAACTGACCTGTATGACCGGCTCAGGCTGCACCCTGATGTTCGGTTCTCAGCGATCAAAGAGCCTCACTGGTGGACAAGAAAACGGTTTGGTGAGTAAATGTGTCCTCTGGCATCCAGATGAATTGTCTGTGTTAAACTTTGACATTTCTTGTATTATATTTGGGATGAAGCTTATGGATTTTCTCTGTATTGTCTTCCCTTGAACCCACTGGAGTTAAAACTTGTACAGGGGAGATTTAGCTTACATATAAAGAAGTTCTTCCCTGTGAGGGTGCTGAGGCGCTGGCACAGGGTGCCCAGAGAAGCTGTGGCTGCCCCATCCCTGGCAGTGTTCAAGGTCAGGTTGGACACAGGGCTTGGAGCAAGCTGCTCCAGTGGAGTGTCTGCCCTTGACAGGGGGGTTGGAACTGGATGATGTTAAAGTCCTTTCCAACTCTAACTATTCTGATTCTATGAACAGTTTTGAAAAATCCAGGTGATGAACACTCAGTATGCTTCAGCCTGGTTTATTGAGATGATGCACCTTTGTTTGGAAAATCTAGGGAAAACATAAGAACATTAGATAAAACCAACCCTGTGAACTTGTAACAGCAGGAAAGAGCAACTCGGTTGTGATGGGAGATTTAAGGAAGAGCAGTGATACTTTTGTATTGCAGAATTTTGTAGAGCCTTTCTGACATGCATAAATGATGGGCCAGTACTTGAAATGTAGGTGGCTTCAGTCCTTACGGTTCAGTAAATAAGACAACTGTGCTTTGTGGTAGGAGCTTCATTAGCATTGCAGCTGTAGTCAAGCACTGAAGAGCAAAGATGCTCGGCATGAGAGAGCTGTCTCACACCAAGGAACCTGCATGTATTTTTGATGCTCTTTTCCTGCGTGACATCAATATTTCATGAAGTGACCCTTCGTTTCTAAAGGCAGACTGGAATAGCTGAGGTTATGGCCTGCTGGAGCAGAACTCATCCACCCCTTGTGATTGCACCTTCAAAGGGTATCTGAGGGCAATGGGGTGAGAGCATCTTTTTATCTATCTGAAGGGTTTATGTCCTTCTTGTTCTCTCCTCCCTGGGTGCCAAGGAAGGTCAGTCTTGTGGTCAGAGACCAGCTGAGATGCAGAAGACCCATTTTCAATTCCTTACTTCCATGTGCTTAGTGCCTTCCCCTAAATGGAGATCCATATAATCCTTGCTGTATTCCATCCAGGCTTTGGATTTTCACAATTTTTCCCACTGTTTGGTCTAGCTGCTAAAGTGCTGCTATGCCCTCACTTTGTATGACTTTGGTATCAAAGATCACAGGCTTTTCAGTGATATTACCATTTCCAAGAGGAAGACCCTAGCTATTTTACAGTGACATTTTCACTTCTATTTCTTGTTTGCTGATGCTTTACTGCTGACACTGCCTTTGGAACAAGTTAAAACCTAGCTCTATGGGGTAGAAAATTGATGACTTTGCATCATGACTTTCCTTTGGTGCTTTTCTAAGCTTCCTTGAAATGAGAAACTCTCTTTTCTGATGAAGTGCTGTTGGCTAAAGGCAAGGACAGACGCTGTCTGAGGAACTGGGGCACCTGCAGTGCTGCTTCTGTTCTTTATTTTGGGGTCATATCTTCAGTTCTTTATTTTTCCTGCATGTGGTGTTGCCATTTCCACCTCCCTTCCCTGTGTCCTGGAGCCCAGAAGAGCCTCTGAGCTCCTGCAGATGGGGCTTTGTTCCTCAGTGCTCAGTGAGGAGGAGGGCTCAGCCACAGAGCTAGGATTTCATGCTTGTCCTGTGGTCGTATTTTGCATTTCCTTCTTTTGTGAGTGCTGTAAGAAAATGACTAAAATAAGTGGTTTAGACATTTTCTAAATGTTTGTTATAAACTACGAGCCAAAGCAATGTGATGAAAATGCAGTTTTGAGATAATTTATCCCAGTTTAGGAGACTCTGAAGGTAGCAGTAGAGGGAATTGAGGAGTCAAACAAGAGAAGCATCGTGGTGCCCCCTGAAGCCCAGAGAGAAAACACTCGTTCATCACAGTCAGGGGCTGACTGAAGATAAATGAGAAGAATTACCTCCTGACCTGAAGGGGATAAGTCAGTCCAGTGAAGAAAAGGGATTTTAGGCTTGGATACCTTCCAGTGCAAACGCCATGTATAGATGCAAGGACTGCCAGCAAAAGCAGCTGTAGATTTTGTCTTCCATGAGGGTGCTGGCAGGAAAGGGTGAGCTGAACTGATACGTTAAGCTGAAGTCCTTTATATAAATAGTTCTCTACACCTACACTAGCCTCAACTAAAATGTTTGGAATTAACGTCACAGGACGTAGTGTTTTCCAGCCTCACCAAAGCAAGACTGAGCTCGCTAAAGCTCACAACTGGACCTAACAAACAGGCAGAGGAGTGTAAGGAATCATGCTGGAGTGCATATAGTTTTGTAATAAGGAAAAATTCCTATCTCTGTGTTGATACTCATAAACTCTCCACTTGCATGGTCTTGTGGTCAACTGCTGGGGACAAGTGCAGATACTTGAAGAGAGCATTCTTTGCATAATTACATTTTCTGAAGTGACTTTAAAAGGAGGAAAGAATGTAGAGCTCGTGATCTCATGGGAGGGAGATCTGTAGATATGACTTTCTGATCATCTAGGGCTGTCTGCCATCGAGAATGAAAGATTGAGTTTGCCTCTGGTGTCTTGTCCTTTCATTCTGCCTCAACAGTGTGTTAGCTAATGGTTACTATTGAAAAAATACAGTAAGAAAAAGAAGAGAATATGACAAGTAGAATAACAAGTGAAACTGAGACACTCCTGTTTATGAGCCAGATAATGAATATGGCTCCTGGCTGCTAATCTGGTTTAGTTTGTAACACTTATCTGGACAAGAAATTCTCTTTGTTCTGTGGCACCCTCTGATTCAGTGGGTCTTTATGAGACTGCCTAATTCCAGCTGAAGGTAATCAGCCCTCCTTGGGAAGCCCTGTTTCGCGAATCATCACTTTCCCATTCTGCTGGGATGGTTGATGCACTACAGGACTTTGTCCCAGCATGACTGTCTCTCTTCCCTGGCTCGTAGCCACCATTCCTATTCCCATAAGTGGGGTGGCAGCAGACCAAGGCAGTCTGTAGCACCATGACTATACATTTTTTTTTCCTTTCCTCAAAACAAGTCATAATTCACTGCTGAGCTTTCTTCTACCCTCATTAAATCCTACTTTTCTAAAGGGAAAAATCAGAGGGAATGGACAAAATAACTGAGGTCTCCTCTCATGTAATTGATAATTAGTGGCCTTGAAGGAAGAAGAAAGAGAGAGATGAGAATATCTGCTCTATCCTCTTAGGTTTGCTCCTACCCTGTCACCTTCCCAATATTGTCCTTGACTACTGCCCACTTGAGAAACTCTCTTATGGTGTGCTATGAAGCAAGAAGGCAAAGATACACATGGCGAGTATGTACAGACAAGTGACATTAGATTTGGATAGAAGAGTGGGAAAAACAGTGTAAAAATCACAGATGTAGCTCAAGATGCTGAGAAATGCAGGGAGCAGGTGATACTGAACACTTTTGAGTGCAGGGAAGGAGAGGAGGAAAATAAAACACTATCGTGGAGCTTTGTTTTCATACTTATGGAAGACAAAACCATGAATGATTACACAACTTTCTGATTTTGATAAGTGCATGTTGATTTGCATATTTGGCACCAGAGCCTGTTCTCAATCTCAGTACAGTAAATCTAGTGGGAGTCCAATATTAATATTACTTCAATTTATATTGGTGCACATGAAAGTGGAATCAAGTCTTTTATATTCATTCCAAAAGCTAAATTTAGAAGAACATAAATGCAAGCTATTCATGCAGTAACTATAAACCAGAACACTTCAGATATTTCCTATCTCTGTGGATTTATGGCTTAATTGTGCAGTATCTCCAATCTCAGCTACTTCATTATTGGCACTTTTATCTGAGTGTTACACTTCATCAGTCTGATTCTATGCTGATGTTAACTGGCTCAGTGCCAGCCATGTCAATGAAGCCATCTTGGTTCACACCAGTGGTTAATCTTGCCCTGCCTTAAACTTCTCTCTTTTCACTGTTTTTAGGAATCATTCGTCTGAGGGATGGATTTCATGATCGCTACCCAGTGGAAGATTACCTTGATCTGTTTGACTTGGCAGCGCATCAGATTCAGGGTGTGCTGCAGAGTGAAGCAGCAAAAGAACATGGCAAGATGAACAACATCGTAATTGGTAAGGGAAATAACCCTCTTACAATATGACTCTGTAGCTCCAGGCTGGCAGCATTTGCAGCTGTGGCATGAGAGGGGCATTGTACCACATGTGAATAGTTCTCAGCACAGAGTCCCTGCCATTAATGAAGAAGTTCTTATTTTGTTCATCTTGGAGTAGGCTCCAGGGAGACCTTACAGCAGCTCCAGTGACTAAAGAGGCTACAGGAGAGCTGGAGAGGAGCTTTGGACAAGGGCCTGCAGGGACAGGACAAGGGGAATGGCTTTAACCTGAAAGAGGGGAGATTGAGATGAGCTCTTAGGCAGAAGCTCTTCCCTGTGAGGGTGTTGAGGCGCTGGCACAGGGTGCCCAGAGAAGCTGTGGCTGCCCCATCCCT
>JASSUY010001426.1:0-32743 GCA_032466535.1 Forpus xanthops
GGTTGGACACAGGGCTTGGAGCAAGCTGCTCTATGGAAGGTGTCCCTGTCCATGGCAGGGTTGGAGCTGGAGGAGCTTTGAGGTCCCTTCCACCACAAACCATACCCCAGGAGCACCCATGAAAAGGCACATTAAGCAGCAATGGCCATGCTGTCCCCACACACTTCCCTCCTGCTCCACACTGCAGTCCTGCAAGTGTAGCACAACCTTCAGATGCTTCCTTAGAAGAGCGGAAGAAGGGAACGTTCCTCGTCCTCCACACAAGATAACAGGAGCCCTGCAGTTCAAGTACAAATCCTAAACACAAGGCACACACTAACTCCAGCTGAGAGCAGTAACTGATTCCACATCCTATTTACCTTCACCCACTAACGAAAGTGCAGACAAACCAAAGCTCCCTCACCTCTTGGTGTCACAACGACCATTGCATCAACAGCTCAGTGAAGATCAAACAGCCCAAGAGCCCTTATCAGTAACAACAGCCAAGCTACACCCTGGGGCAGTGAGCTGAAACCTCAGCTCTGAACCCTCACAGCAACAGCCTAACTCATCTCCTGTCCTACAGCACACCCCAGCATGCAGGTTTGCTGCTCCTGGCCAACAGGAAGACATCAAGAGCCATACGACCCCCAGAAGAGACACCATGGGTCACAGCCCCATGGCACACCAAGCTGTAATCCTGCTGAAACAGGGGAAAACCCTCCAGCTCCTGCCTTTCTCTCTTCCAGTTCAATCCAAGGTGCATCAAGCTGCAGCCCTGCAACCCTCAGTCCTAAGAAGCAGCAGCCATTGGGCTCCAGCCATAGAACAATACTTCACTGCTAGGAACAAACCCCACGCTGCTTTTAGCGAGAGCTTAGAACACAACAGCTCCATTAGTCCACATCCTGTTTGGAATGTCAGGTATTTCACCCACAAAAACAAGGTATGGAAGCAGATGAACCTACCCCAGTGGTGAGGCACAGCTCCTCACATCCACACAAGGCCACTCACAGCACCCACAGGAGCTTTGGCCAGGTCCCAGCTCTGCCATCTGAGCTGGTCCCAAGCTTTGGCCTCCAGCCTGGTAATAGACATCTCCCACCTGGGAACAGCGGCTCAGTGGTCCTCAAATGCAACCATTTCACTTGGACTTGGATCAGGGATCCAAGATAACACAACTTGGTTTCATGCTCTCCATACCCAATGTGGCAGGAGGCTTCCAGCTGGGCATCACACACAACTCAGGACCTCGAGTCAGTGCACACAACCAAACTAGATACTTGCTGCCAAAGAAACGTATCAGAACACACAAAAGGCCCCAAAAGCACCGATTTGTCATTCACCCATCTTTGCACATCGACCTTCAGCACACAAATAGAACACTAGAGCACATTTTCTCCTTGCTCTTCATGTCTCTAGATAAATCACCCCATGCGACTTCACACAAAGTCCAGCTCCAAGAGACAAGTAACACTGTTAGTAAGACAATAACCAAACCTGAAGGGTCCAAGCAAGGCCAAATTAACCCATTTCCCCTCCATCAGGCTACATCGCCCAGCATGAACATTACTTTTGGGTTAAGTGCAGGATCCAGTGCAGCGGGGACAGGGGACCACAGCACTGGGACACTCAGTGCTTGCTCCAACGCACCTAAGCCTGGCCAAGAGGCTATTACTGGGCCAAGGCAGAGCACAGCCGAAAGGGAACATGGTCCTTGTGATGACTTCAGAGAAAGAAGCAGGTTAGCAAATGCTGGAAGTGTCAGCTTTAGGCATATGTCCTGCATTTATTAAAACAAGAGCATGGCTATGTGAAAACCAATCTCCACGGGCAAAAGCCATTACAGTCAAGAGTGGTCTCAACTCCAACTGCAAACAGCATAAATCACACCGCCTTCTGGTGGTTCAGAAGTATTTATGTCCTTCCCCACTCAGCTAACACACACTTTTATTCATCAGTCTCGTTTCCTCCCAGCATCAGTGGCATTCAGTCTGTAAGATGAACTTTCATGCTCCAACCTTGTCATTCAAAAAGCCAATAGGCACCATGTGCTTTTCTTTCTCTCCAGCTTTTTCAGCTTGTTCTGATTGTAAAAAGGTTTAGTCCTCTGGATTTGAGGTGACAGTAGAAGTAGCAAGCAAGAGGACTGAAAATATTACTGAAGAGCAAGCTCATTCATCATAAATAAGCTACGCAGGACCCATTTCCCTAAGGAACAGTCCACCCCTAGCAATGGAAACCCCTGGGCACCATCATCACCATGGGCAGACTGGCCCTTCTGGGACAGAGAACCTAGAGGAATCACTCTTCAGCTCAGTGGTTTCAATTCATCTCCGTGTGTTTTCATGACATTTTTAAAAGAGCATGAAAATAAACCTTTATTTCAGTTCACACCCACCAATATTAAAGATAAATGTTCACAGTTTTAGTTTTTGACACAAATGGACTGAAAGAGGCAAATTTACATCTATCAGAACAGCAGACGGACCTGTTGGTAAGTACAAGCTGTCTTGAAAATCAGATGTGCCATTTGGGAAACTGCTCTATGCTCCATAGCAAGAGAAGGGGAAGCTCCTGAGGCAAGCCCAGCTAGCAGGGGCCCAAACCATGCACTGGCTAGCCCAGAACTCATCTGCAAAGTAAGCTGAATGGCAACGCAAACAGCAAAACACAGTTTGGGTTAAGGAGAGGAAGGTTTATGTTACAGAGAAAGCTTTTCCTTAAGTGTGTTTCTGCACATCAAGGTATTTGTTATCCGAGGTGTCCCCAATGCTGGAACTGCAGCACATTCTACCTTACCATAAAGGGAGAGGGAAGAGGGAGAACTCAGTGCTGGACCTGCAGCAGCTCCCACGCTGAGCACCTGGGTAATATCAGCAGAGAAATGAACCAAGAGATTTTGATACCATCCACTGGTTGAAAACTTGCCTCCTTCTCACAGCCTGGTACTTCAAACTATAGGTGAGTGCACTAAAACCTCTAATGCAATGGTATTAACAGTGGTTTACAACAAAAACTTCGGTAGAAAACAGTTCAGAGAAAGCAAGCCAGCTGAACACCACAATTAAGGAGTCTGATAGTTCATATCCAAAGGTCTCCTATACTTCTTGCCTGTCCTGTACAGCTTTTAAAAAAATAGGGCATTACCTTTTGTTTTCTATCTACCTAGTTAAGAAACTACAAATATGTTATAAGCTGTCCAAAGTGTAAAACATTAAATAAAACGAGAAACTGTTTCTACTCTCCTAACAAATGCTGCAGATAAAAACCCTTAAGAAACCCTCTTGATCAGTCATTCTCTCAACTCCTTTTTGCGTCCTGAAGTGGCAATGTTCCTGTCACAGGTAGTAAATCAAACCTACAGTGGATTTCTACAGGGGTAGAAGGGGTTTCTTACAATCTGAAACAACATTCACTTGTCAGCTAGCCATCGGGTGTCCAACACAGCACAGAGCCAGGCACAGCTCTGAGGGAGAGGTTAAGCCTTGGGGGTTTGGTTTGCATCTAGTTGTAATCGCACACACATTGTGACATTCCCATCTGGAATGGAAAGCAAAACTCCCTCCTGGCAGAGCCAGCCATGGCTGCCGGGTTCTTCTCCTGAAGACCTGCCACTGCTGGAGCAGTGCTGTGAATACATCAGGTGCTGATGTACCCATGTCAACACTCTGCTGCTCAATTCCAGTTCCCAGCCGGAGGGCGGCTGGACTAACCGGAGCAACAGCTCCCACCTTCCCCCCCTCCCAGCTCCAGCAATAGCAAATCTCCATCTCCAGGGTATCCCCTCAAAGGAAAAAGCATCAGTAATATAAAAACTCTTTTTTTTCCAACAAAGCATCTTGTTCTGTCGAAGGGAGGAGGAGAAGGGAACAGAAGAAAGGTAAAAAGGGCGAGTGAAAGGTGTAATACATTACTTGTTAACTGTTTGAAGACCAACTCTCCACACGTCATTGCTGGATCAATAAATGGGTATTTCACTATAAACCAATGTGCTCTGAGTCTTTCTTCAACTATCTGCTATCGATTTTGTATAAAGACTTTCTGCATTAACAAACTACCAAACGTAGGTGAAAAATGACTGTTTTTTCCAAGCCTGAAAGCAAGGATTAAACCTAAAGTACTCCAGGAGTTGGAATTCCATACAGCACTAACAGTCTGCCAAATTAAAACACCACCTATTCCAAAAGGCCATGGGCTGATAAGAATCTGTTCAACAGGAGTTAAGGAAATGGAAATAGTGTGCGAGAATTAAAACCCAGTTTGACATGGTTTTTTTTTTGGGGGGAGGGAAATGTCTAAAATCCTGAATAAACCAAATCGAAACCACAAATGAAGTGAAAGCTTTTAACTGGTACACACTGTTCACACCTATATTTCAAGTTTGGAAACGCATATTTTCAAGCAGCAATACAAAAAAGTATCCATGAAGAATGCATAATCTCTGAAAAAATTATGAAAACATCCCTGCTACCATTACATTTCTAAATACAAAACTGACTACCATATTGTTGCTTCTGTGTAGCGAGAGAAGTTCATTTTCAAAACAGATAAAATTCAGTCTTTAGGTGTGAATGGTATGAATGACAGTCTCTTTTTTTTCTTTTTTTTTTTTTTTGTTTTGTTTTGTTTTTAAATTTCTTAGTTGTTTAGGATCCTTAAGCATGCAAGCCTCGGAGAGGAAGGCCCGACAAGGGCAGGGGTGGCTTATGACATCCAGTTTAGGACAGAGCTGGGAAAGCCTCTGGGTCATCTACATCAGGAGCAGAAGCACTTGACTGAAAGAGAAACATCAGAAAGTTATTACCTGCAGCAGCAGCACAGCTCTACCCTGATTCTGATTCTTCATGCAGCACCAAGCCCTTGCACTCATCATGCTGAATGATTCCTATTCTGAGTAGGGAATGCCAGGATTCAAAGAGTCTAGCACTGGACAAATTACTGCAAGAACAATCCTTCCCCCTCCATGATAAACAACTTTTTTATTCCAAGGACTATAAAGTCTTTCATACTACTTTCTGGATCAAAGCTATGTGAAGAGGCATTATAGACAAATAGACCATGTTTGCACATGATTATCATATAAATTTATAAGTCTTTTTCCATTCTTAGACATTGCTACACATGGGCTTACACTATTCTACTAGCACATAACCATCAATTATTACTAAGGGACAAAGTGTTTGTAGCACACACTGAGTTACACATTCAGTATTTCCCCAGTCACAAACTAGACTGTTGATAAAAAGAATTCAGGGCTTTTTAAAGGCTCTGTACCACACCTGAAACCAGTGCTGTAATGAAATGCAGACATTAAATGGTTTCGAATACTCTTCACTTTGTCCATGAGGGATGTGGAAGAGCCAAGCCAGTGAATTTCTTGTAAACATACTCATTTCTCAAGAGATGTATTTAAACCATTCCAAAAAAGTTGTATCAACACCTAGAGGTGAGACTGAGGCACTGCAGAAGCACCCAGCCCACAAGCTGGAACTGAAAAGGAATAGCAGGGCCTTAAGCCTAGCAAGATATAAAGCCTTAGTACTGCCACTTGCTCATTCCCCAAAAGCAGAAAGCAAATGAGAAACACCAATCTACCACAGAAGTAGTTACGGTCCCTGCAAGAAGAGAAGAACAAATAACACAAGTACCATCAAAGATCACTAACCTGGTTGGGTGTGTGGATCACGTCAAACTCCTTAACCAACTGGAAGGAAACAAGCAAAGTTAAAGTTGGAGGAAACTGTTTAACCACTTTATGATAGCATTTCTGAAGCAAGATGCTTCATGTATCAGTGACACAACTCAGAGCAACCACCACCATTTAACTTCCAACTCCTTAAAACACTCTCAAGAAGAGTTTTTCAATTAAACCCTAAAACTTGAAGTAATCCAGTGTGAAAGTGCCCCAGAACAGACAAAACTGATCAAGTCCGGTCTATGTGAGGAAGGCCACACCACACAGACCAAACTTTCTAGTAACCATATGGTTAGATGCATTTAAGCCAAATGAGCGATCCGTAATAAATCCAATCTTTACTGCAGCTATACTACAGCACTTCTATTTTACATGTGCCCTTCCTAACCCCATTGAGTCCTTTTCTTGAGTATTTCCTTAGGACTCTCAGACTAGATGAATGAAGAAAACCTACTGCAGATTTAACAACAAAAAAAGCATGAAGAGTCTGATTTCCACACAAAAACTCCTTAACCACTTAAATTCAAGGTGTAAAAGCAGTCTTTCACCCCCAGCAGGTCATAGTGTGCATACACCATCCTGACAGTGCCTGAAAACAGCTCCAGCACTTGCAGTTCTGCTCTGGCACACACAGAAGCATCTCAAAGTACATTCATGTCCATACTGAATAGCCATTTTGGGTTTGGATACAAAGATGGACATTGTTTTTAAATCCAACCTACTCCTCACATTCCCTTTTTTGTGTTTAATAAAAACCATTCATCCTTCCGTCCTGACAGCAACCTGATTTAAAGTAAACTTGTAAGAATAGACGCTTGGTTTTAAAAGGTGGTGTTTGTTGTCAGAACAACTGCCCCAGAAATAAGACACCTAACACTGTATGTATGAAAATCGTAACAACTGAAACTAAGCTCCTTGGTAGCTGAAGGCTGCAGCCTCTTACCTTGTCAGTTCTGCCTCCACGGCTGGCCCTGCCACCACGTCCTCGGCCACCCCGTCCCCCTCTGCCACCACGTCCGGGGCGGCCAAGGTCTCCAAAGTTGATCTCCAGCTGGGATGTAATATCATTTGCTGGCTTGCGGAAGTGATGATCCATTACAGAGTCCTCAGCATGAGCCTGAAATGAGGGTTTCTTCATGAGTCAGGAAAAAATACCACCAAAGGAACCTTTCCATCTGTAGCTGCACTCTTACCACCGCAGCGTGTGTGCTCACCTCCAAATGCACCCTCAAACTGATGACTGATTGACTGATTCAAGTTAAAAATGCAGGAATTATTAAGAGTCAAGTTATACTGCTTGTGCAAACAACAAAACCACACACAGGTAGTTAAATAAGCACTTGAGCAAACAGGTATCTTGCATTTCCATAACTCAGGGAACATGTTTAGGCTTATATGAGACTAAACTATCACTAAGCCAGCACAGAACCTCATTTTCTAGCATTTCTCTTTCCACATAATATTCCAAGAAATCATAAAGTTCTGTAAGTTGATTTCATGCTTTTTTAATACTTACTTGATAACCCACCTTTATTTTGCTCAACAGGTACTTTACACTTTCTCATTTTCCTCAACCCCATACCATAGCATCCCAGCCTGGTTTGTGTTAGAAGGGACATTAAAGCTCATCCTGTTCCAACCCCTGCCACAGGCAGGGATACCTTCCCCTAGAGCAGCTTGCTCCAAGCCCCTGTGTCCAACCTGGCCTTAAACACTGCCAGGGATGGCACAGCCACAGATATTTAACACCAAGGAGATGGCAAGAACCCCACACTGGTTTGCATCAGCCATAACAAACAGCACAGGAGGCACACACAGCTCAAACACAATGTAACTCAGACAGCTGAAACATGAAGGCTAGAACAGTCTCTGCAAATGCACTGCAAAACCTGAGTCTCACCACGTCTGCCATGATACAACACTGTCTTACAGCTGGTTGTTCACAGTGCATTTGACCCTTGGGAAGCAAGGTGTGCACATCTAACACCATAAATGCTGTTACTCAGGACACTGAAATACTTCAATTATACTGAACACAAAAAGAACAAAGTGGGTTTAAAGTAACTATTTTTCATACTTTGTACAATTAGCTTTTCCACGTGGTAGGTCAGGTTTAGGCACCTTCACAGACAGAAAACTGGATGACACCAAGGGTTTAACTTTCATTACAAGCCCCCAACTTCTGGCATAGCAATTACCAGTTTGGTTGTCTTTCTCCTACAGAAGTGCAACGTGCGAGCTGAAGCCTCCCAACTTACTCTTCTTGTGGTGTATTTACACAATATGCTGACTTTCAAAGGCAACATATTGTGCAATTAAGCCCCACAGTCTCTAATTACCGTTTGTGGATCCTCCATAAGGCAGCCAATGGATACACAGGTCGCATCAAAAGGCTGAGAGCTGCTTTCAGGGATTCCATGAGTCAATCCCAAGCACCAGGATGGACAAGCTAGAAAGACCCTTCTCCCCCACCAAAGTAATTACACCTTTCTGTGCCCAGCTGTACTTCAGGCCTTCACAATGTCCTGCAGCTGGTCAGGCACAATGAGAAACAGCCCTCCCATGCTGATTTCAACCATGTTTCACTGGGATGTATTCCATGCGACAACCAGACCCCATCCACTCCTGCCTCTACAGACTTGAGTTGTACACTGCTGCCTCAGAGATCGCCTTTCCAAACTGGGGAAGTTAGCCTAAGCTAGTCATTTCCCAGAGAAGTCATTCCACACCTCAGCCTGACATGGCACTACTCAAAACATAGGTACCACCTATTTGTAAAACAGCACACAGTGCCTTCTGTTACAATTTCAATTCCTTTCTTACTACTTAGTGTTTTATCTAGTTTTGATCACTGACTGTATTTTCAGCTTACTGGAAGTTATGACATTCTCTTCTGTGAGACATAGTATCAGTGGACTTGTACATTAATTCTGTGTATTCCCTTCCCTATGTTTACTGCTTAAAGAAACATTAGAATCCACCAAACTCATTGTATTTCCATAACTTAACTTTGGTTTAACCACCAAACCTACAAGTAGTAAATTCTGTACATACCCTGACAACTTCCTTGTGCAAAGTAACTAAAGCTAATTAAAAACACCAATAAAAAGACTCAGCATATTCTCCTCATCCACTTCTATCACCCTGGTGACAACAGCCACAGACATACCACACAAATTGCCTACTCTGAATCATCTTTGGAAGCATTTCATTGATACATATTGGTAACTCTCAGCAGTGCCCTGATCTGACAACTGATAGCTTCTTGAAGGCTTTGCTGCACTCAAGGGTCTTGGGGAAGGCTGTCAAAAGTCAGGAACAAGCTACTACAGGAGACGGGGCCAAAGCAGACAGGAAGATATGGAAAAACAGCAACGGGAGAAAAGAAAGACTCATGACAAAAGCATTTATGGCAAGGCTTGAGTTCAGCTCAGTTAGGAACAGGGGTATTGAAGGGTCCTATATGGTGCAAGTTAGACAACAGGCATGGACAGAAAAGCGCTGCATCGTATCTACTTGTAGTCTCTATTTTGGTGACTTTTGTATATCCAGACCTTCATTTCAGAAGGAGGTCTTATCAAAACACAGGTATTACTGGTTAGATATAAAGGATCAGTACCTCATTTGACTCCAGCAGACTCCCCTGCATTTCTGTCATCGCCTTTGTCTGATGAAAGTTGCGTGTCCACACCAAAGTGACAAAAGGAACAAAGGGAGAAAACAAAAGGAAGAAATGAGACTCAACTACATACAGAAACAACAGGTAATAAGGTCACATGAGATTGCTGGATACAGATGTCACTGAGCACGTGGAACAGCAGAAGGATAAGATCAACAGCTGTGCAAGCATCCAGAAAGACTGGAGGATGGACTAGACCACAGGCACGGAGACAAAGAGAGATCTCAGACTGACACCAACAGAGTTCAACACAAGCTGCTGGCAGCTTTAGAAGAGACCATGCATGCAGGATGATCTCTAGCACCTCAAACCAGCAGGCACAGCACTGAACAGATAAGAGGGTGGGATGTTTAAAACTGCTGCTAATGAAAAGATTCCTGCACAGCCTTGATTCAAGAGTTATTCTCCAGATCTGGAGAAGATGAACTATTCTCCTCCAAACCGTGTCTCTCAGTCTCCCACTGCAGCCTCCTCTAGAGAGGTGATTAAATTAGGCACAGGAAAGAGGCACAGCACAGCAGATACATCTAGAAAGACCTCATCTACTATCAAGTCTTTCCAGGAGACTTGCATTCAGCTGTTGGAGCAAACTTCAAGATCTCTCCACAATGTAACTCCCTCCCATGTTGCTCAGCTGCATCAGGAGAACTTACAAGACTGAAGCCACTAAATCAGCTGCTGAGAAGGAAAAGAGAGGACCTCTTTTATGGCATAACCCCATCTCCTGGAGAAGAGTCTCATCAGATTAGGGCTGCCACTACACATGAATTTTATATTAAAACAGCAAGAATCTGAGACAGTATTAAGAGATCATTTTATACAAAGCATCACTTTCTAGTACTTGTATAGCAAATGTGGAAAAGAGAAGAGACCTCAGACAGAGTAAAGTGTTTCACCCCTCAGTGAAGAGCACAAGAACGAAGAGGACAGTGCTTTCACAAGATGAGGCCAGATGAACAGTACCAGATCCTCAGAATCACTTTTCCCACAGACTTCTAGAGCATCCTCCCAGCAGTTCTCAAGCGCCAGGGATGAGGCTGGTCATCACAACAATTCAAATATATTGGGGCACACTGTGCTTTTTCAGCCATAAGGCACAGAAGGTGGGGACTGAAACCCCGAATATGCTTATAAACCAAGACACTTCCACACACCGACTCCTTCATAAATAAGGATCACAGAAGCCTTACATCAACCTTAATTTCATGACTCCTAAGTATGTCCAAAAGGACAAACAGGAAAAGAACAGCAAGTGATTGGTAGGTTTTGTTTGTAACTTCTGAATGTTCCATGTAAACCTGCTCACAAAGGAGCCACAGCAAAGGCCTTTCCAACATCTGCAGTATAGAGCTGTTCTACTGTAACACTGAGCCAAAACCCCCCATGCTGCTTCCCACAGGATCAGGGAACAAGAAGTGAAATGGGGAAACACACCTGCTGGACACACACCAAAAGCAGGCTGAAAGGCTCTAGATTTAAAGGCAGTATTATTAATATGACAATTCTATGCTTACACAGCAAGAAGCTGTTAATATCTTAAGTGGCAGTGTTACAAATAAGCGACTCATTTCTATAAGGAGAAGTTAACCAACACACCTCTCAAACACTCTAGTAACCATCTCAGTTCTTCCATGGAAGTAATGTGATTAGTTATTCTTCCTGGGTTTGAGTGGGGTTTTTGGAATTGACTACCAATGTGTTTTCAAATGGAAAATACAGCACAGCTTTGAAATCCAGAGTACCACCATGTTCTTATGCTACTATACACACATGTATGTTAAAAAGACTGTCTTCAGCTGACTAAATATCAAATATATCTGCTTTAGAGGGACTGGGGATGGGGGAACTTGAAATACTAAAGGTTTAGCAAACCTTAGTCAAGTACAGTAGTATTTATGTTTAAATACAGTCTTCTAACATACAGCACCATTAAGTCTAACTTCATTGCCCTTTTCTACACAAGCCAGAGAAAGCAGTATTTAATGAACACTTCACTGAACAGCTTAAGGTAAACACAAAGATACACAGTCATTTAAAGAACTAAAGAACTTATACAGCAAGGCAAGGCAAGAAAATAGCATGACTGTGACAAAGTCAAACCCATTCTAAGTTCAGTGAGACTGGAAACAGAGTTTTCACTGGAGAGTACAGAGTAGTGCCTCCCCCTCAGTATTGTGTCCCCAGCTAACAAGAAAACACTGACAAGGTGTGAAAAAGCAGAAATAGATATTAGCAGACCAAACAGAACATTACATACTATCTAGTTACTTCAAAGGCAGTCAGAACCATCTGGCACACAAAGCTGCAGGCCACCCATATCTTAAGTGGGCCAGTGAATACATTACAGTCCTAAAAACAAAGATTAAAGCAACCTCACATTAAAAAACAGAGCTTTCAGCACTTCCCTCCCTTCTGAAGTGAAAGTTTTGTCCCTCCTTGCCACTCGCACTATCTTGGAACAGAATGAAACCTAGCAATGACTGGAGTTATGTCTGAGAAACTCCAATCTCTCAGCAACCATGTTGAACATCACTGAAGCATACAAACACATCACCTTGATTCTCAACAGCTTCAAGGAGGGCTATGTAATATTACAAAATGAGAAGGTATCTATGTTACAAAGGTAAGATATACAGTTCAGATATGAAAGTGTCTAAGACATGGCCAGTATTTCTTCAACCTGACATTGTGTTTAGCGAGCACCAGAGGTCTGTGTACTGCATGAGACAAACAGATGCTAAATAACATAAGCTTTCTTAGAAAGAAAACGGAAAAATGCAGATAAATTTGATTTTGACAACCCCCTTCTAAAATGCTCACCAAGAAGCTCTCCTTACAAAGTTACCTGTCCAGATGCAGCAGCATTCCAGCCTTATCCCTGGATAATATCACAGTATACTCCAACCTAAGAATTGCTTAACTGCTAAAACTGACCACAGTAAGAATGTCTACAGAACAGAAATGCTGTTACCACTTTACAAGCTTTTAGCTACAGGTCAGTGTCTCAAAGAATGAAGCTTCCACTCCACGAACTGCA
The DNA here is from genome assembly GCA_032466535.1 of Forpus xanthops. Classification (NCBI taxonomy): domain Eukaryota; kingdom Metazoa; phylum Chordata; class Aves; order Psittaciformes; family Psittacidae; genus Forpus; species Forpus xanthops. The sequence continues at coordinate 12,394 of JASSUY010001426.1, forward strand.
CATCAATGGCAAAACCTACACAATCTGGATACTAACAAGTATTAAAAACCACTTTACCTCCTCGCTCTTTGACTTGTGAAGAACAAATCCTTTTTTCCATTGCCCATCAGCACCCTCATTTGGTTTACGGATGTTGAACTCAACTTTTGCACGATCCTTACTTTGAATTGCTTTCCACTCATCCAGGGTCATTTCCTTAGGGCCTTCTTCCTTAACTTCTTCAACCTCATTCTCTCTGCAGTAAATTCATGGATTATTGGTCATGACTTATAGAACTCACACTCTAGATACAACACATTCAAAATCAGTTGTTATTTGTGAGCAGATTATAAAAGCCTGTCTAGTATTTAGCAGTTAAGAGGTTTACGTTTGAACACTCATCTCCTCTAGCCACAGTGCCAAAAACACATCACAGCCAGACACCTCTGAGCAACTAAATGGTGAGCACAGCCCCATGATGTCTATTCTCCACATAAATGACAATTTTCTTTACAAATAAGAAAGCCTAAATTGTGCAATAGACTTGTTTGGAGCTTCCTTCCCTCCCTTTTTTGAGATAGCTTGAACCTCTGGGGGAGAGGTAAGTGAGATACAGCTTGTTCTCACCACAGTTTTCAAGCTTGTTAGTTTTTTAAGTAACAATACTTAATCAGTTTTGGATATCCTGCTTCCTTTATTGAGCCAAAGACAATTACTGATTTCCTATCTAACCAAAACTGTTTTTACTTCCAGCTAACTGGAAAAAAACAATATTATACAACTTAACTATTTGTGTGGTGTATCACCTCATTGTAAACGTTCGGAGCCCTTACCTTCTGCCAAAGAGCTATTTTTATGTCAAACACACGTGTACTACGCTCAGTAACAGATCATGTTTCAGGTACAGAGAGAGTCAACCCTATGGTCACTCCTTTGTGTGTTTATGCAACTGAACTTCTGATTTACAGAAAAATAGCCCCAAGTATGTAAAGCAAAAAGATCATGAAAGCCTCAACCTAAGAGGAAAGGTCTTCACTTTGTAGCCATTAACTCTCATGCAATAATGCAGAGGTTTTAAATCCAAGTAATTCTATTTATATTATTTTCTATTCTGCCCTACAGAATATTATGTTACTTGATATGTATTCAGAAGCATTTTTGTTGTTCAAGGCCAAGATATGACCTCTCGGCATCGTGCACATTTTACTGCAATAAAACATCCTACAGTTCTGCTGAAGCATTTAGGTTAGCTCCACACCAAAACAGCCAACTTGAAACTAACCCATGTAAAGATGCTTTCCTGTAAAGGTAACTGCTGGATTGCAACAGACTTGTTATGACTGAAACTAAGAAATCTGCGTTTTCTGCAGATCTGAGGAAGCACCAGCACAAAATACTAATAAATGTCCAGGAAATACTGCAGTCACAGCAAATTTAATATACCCAGCTTTCCAATACATGGAACTTTTTCAAGGACTAGCTAGCTTGCATTTCCTGACCAATGCTCAAGCTGTATTTCCTTACAAATTCTCATACTGCTTCTGTATACAACCTGACAGTAACCTTGGACCACCACAACCTTGGAGGGCAACATTTTGTCTTTAGTTAAGCTTCTCTATGCAGTAACTGTACTGTTTAAAACTAAGCGAAGTCATTAATGAGGAAACCAAGCTACAGCAAACTGCACATTAGAAATCTTGTGCAAACAAGTATTTCAAAATTCAGCTTCTCTGCCCTTTTCTTTTGAATCCATTATAAAGCACATCCCTCATTAAAACACAGCATTTTACCACACTATGCTACCATCAAAATCTGTACCATGTTTTTGCATCAACTGTGTCACCTTCTCACTCTGTTTATCTAGTTACTCTATTTCATTCATCCAGTCACTGGATGTATGAGGTGTTCAAGTGGAATGAGAAGGAATCAAGTGAACTTCATTGAGGTTAACACACAGAAGCTGGAGAATTAAAGGGATACATCCTCTCTTCCACAGGCTGGTCACACTGCCTCAACAGTGGGTTTGCAGAACTAAGCTTAAAAACAAGTTGCCTTCCACTGGCAGAGGAATGTTTTGTCCCTTTTGCTTGGTGGTTCTACCTGATTATCAGCACAGACACTTCTGGATTTGGTATTCAGGAGATGCAGTCTCCAGTGCCTAAGCGTATTAGAACTGATTATTAATAATTAAATTTGAAAGCGACCTAAGAGCCTGCATGACACTAATGAACAGTTTTAAGATGACAATTTTTAGACACACAGACTTTAAAGAGACAGTTGCTCAGCAGCATGGTGGGTAATTTCCTATATGGTAAAGAAAGTAGAATCTGAGCTAGGTAAAGAGAAGCAGGAATGAGTATCAGAGGTTAAAGGCAAAGTAATGCTGCCTCTGAAGCAGAGCATTAGGAGGAGTGGTACTCACTTATTTTCAGAATCAGCAGGCGGATGCTCCTCTCCCTCTGGCGTTTCCTCAGTCGCAGCCGACTGATCCAATTCACTGCAATTACATAATGTTTGGAGCTTGGCTTTTTAAGAGTTCGTCCCTCTTTAAAGCTATGTAAGATTAACTACTAAGTTCTACAGTGAACTTACACAAGCCACTCTTCTTTAAAAACTATTCCTTTAAGCATTGGTGCTCTCTACGCTTTTACATTCACCTTCCTAAAGGTTTTCCCAAACGCTCATTTAACACCCCTCCTGAAAGCTTCCTGCTTTCAAACACAACACAGGTTTGGGTACTAAAACTTCTGTTTTCAATGTAATACTTGTAAAAAAAGCATGCATAACCCGATGAAAATTGTTAAATTGTTCGATTAAGTGAAGAGCTATTAAAAAAAAAAAAACAGTACAAGACCTTCTATGCCAAACTCCCCCAAAATCCTGCTTTTAACAGCAAACCCATCTCTTGTGTTACAAGAAATTGTTCCTTAACTACATTCTGCACAGGCTGCTTTAATAGCATAGCAAAAATTATCCAAATCAAAGGCAAAGAAGGCAGCTCAATCTTTGTCTTTCGCAAGCAGTTAGAATTAGGGTTGATTAAAATGCTGCTAAGAGTTGTCTGAGCAAGGACAGATTACTAACGTTAGCTCGTCTTTGACGGTTCCCCAGTTGTGTGATCCACTGCCACCACGCTTGTCCTCATGCTTTAGGCCACTGAAATGCGAATGTGAAACAGAACTAACAAAACTGAGTTAACATTATAGTGTCCAGAGACAGAAATTCAAAAGCAATTATTAAAATGTATATTAATTATAAAGAATAGCCACCCTAACAATAGAAAAAGTTAAAGACTTACGATCTATCGCTGCCACTATGTCTGTCAAATTCACGCTTGCCACGAGAGTCAAACCCATCTCCTCTGCCCATGCCACGGCCACGGCCACGTCCTCGCCCAAGTCCACCACGTCCACGCATAGGTCGGTCAATAATGGGTCTGGCATGGAACAGCCAAACGTGAGTATTTCACCTCCCAAAGTCTACAGCATGTTTTTTCAGGTTTTCTTTTTCTCTTTTGGGAGTTTTATTTCCTTACTTTTCCTTTGGTAATTACTGTTTGTAACTGTGTCTAGGCTTCAATTTCAGTGCCAAATTATTACATGAATAAACCCACATATATAATGCCTGCATTGGAGGATCTGGAAACAAATGCTCAGAAGGATTACTGTTTGCTTGCATCTTCTGGCACTGAACTCCAAAATTCAGTGTCTGTATTGTGTTACATAACTAGCTGATATAACAATTTCCCCTTAACTCACGTTCATCCAACTTACTTTCAAAATGATTTTATCTTTGGCTACTGAAATTGTAGCATTTGGACATTATTTTCAGAACACTTGAATTCTGGATCCCTCATGATACTCAAGACACTTTAAATCTTTCCTTGACGTAAGATGGCTTCTCACTTCCAGATCTGAAGCCGCTGCAGCCAAGATGTACACACCTACATGGACAACTTTTATTGGCTTGAAGTCAGCTGTATGGATTTAAGCAACAGCATAACAGCAAACAAATCTCATGCTGCAGGCAACCGTTACACTTGGGTTCCTCTCCAGAGCTATCTGCTAGATTTAGAGACATATGGTGGGTATCAATGATTTAAGCCCCATTTTCAGTTACACCCAAGGAACCGCTCATCTTAGTTCATTCCAGTCTAAAACTTGAGTCAAGTTTGTACCAAAATCATGGAAAAGTGTTACAGTCTGCATGACACACGCTCTTCTTGTGACTAACAAAAATGTAATTCAACCCATTTAATTTTGACTCAATCAGCTCTTTGGTTTCTAACTTAGCAGCAGAAGGCAGGACAGCCCCTTCCTACCAAAGCTTTCTGTCAGGCAAGGCAGAATTCTTACTTATCCACAGAAAACTCTCCTCCTTCTCCTTTCTCATCAGCAGGTTTGTCGAAGCGGCGCTCACGAGGAGGTCGTCTCTCCGGTCTCCTGTCAATCGGCTTGCCTTCACCCTGCTGCTGCTGCTGCTGCTGATCAGGCCTCCTGCCAATGCGTCTTATCCCTGAAACATGAGGCGAAACACATCAACGGAATGTGGAGCTGCTCGGGGACAGATACCACACTTAACTATAAAACAGTACTGAAGGTAAGCTGGAATTGAAGCCTTTCTTCCAGCCTTGTCACTCCATAACCTCAGAAGCTGTAAGTCACTCTATATACTGGACTCTTCTTATTCACATTTTTACACAGCATTTCAAACTGGATTTTGTGCAAGTGCAAACTTACAGTATTTAGAGCACATAATACATGAGTAACCTGTGTTAAAAACAAGAGGGTCAACTTAAAAATTTTGCTTACTTTGATTCTTCTTTTAATTTCTCTCCAAAAGGTGCTTTTCAGGTAAAACAAGTGGGTTTTATTTTGATATGCAGCAACACAAAGTCAGCATCACCACACAGGACCCTCTGACAGCCACCCTGCTTCATCACACCATGTTCTCCTATGAAACTGTTCTGGGCAGCAATCCAAACCCAGGCAGGTGCCACCTGTGTGCTGATGTGCAGCAGGTACTGCTCAATGACTAACCGTGTCCTCATCCACACAGATCCCCACAGCCAAATACTGCCACAGCCTTGCCTGCTTGGGTACGTACTTAAACTAGCTCAAGAATACACTGAACTGGCCACCGTTCTTCCCTCCCTCTCTAAGCTTTCTAAAAGGGGGTTGTTTTAAATGCTAACTTCCCATTATCTTCTTCACTCAGATGCGTGAAAGATCTGAAACACAGCTTTCTTTTCTACTCATCCCAAAGGCCTGTTTACCCTTCTTTAGAAAGATCTGGACAACTAATTACTGCTATGTTATGCTATTTTCTTGCCAAAATCCTTTGGAATAAAGCACTAAACAAACCAAAGCTGGAGCCAAGAATTGTGAATTCTCTTTCAATTTTAAACCTGCCAATTCTTACATATTTTAAAGAAATAGGTCCTGCCTAACAAGCAATGTCACATTTGGGTGGGGCTAAAGAAGTTACAGTTGTAATGATATCCAAGCCAACACACCCAAATGAACAATGTCTTCTTACCTTACAAGCTGTACTTAACATCAAGTTTGCATGACATACATTGCTGGCTAAGTAATCCTCACTCCCTGAGGAAACCCAAGGGTTAAGCTCACTAACACTTGCTTTGAAAAGGACTCCCAAACCAAGACGACCATTTCATTTTAAGAGGTAGAGCTCAGCAAGGAGAGGAAAGCAAACAGGCGGGTGTCACACAGGAGGTATGCTGCAGAACTGGAATAAGCCTTTTGAATTTCGAGTTCAACACCCTGCTGCGCTCACAAAAACCTGGCTCCTGCTTGAAGCCCAACCAAAAATAGAAGTTATTTCTTCTTAGTATCACAAAGCTTTGAACTGGTAATTCACCAGACAAATAACCCGCACCTTTACAGAGCAGCGGAACAGTTTTTAAGTGAAATACAGTCAATACAAGAATCAAAACTCATTGACACTGTAGCATCAACCACCTTTATGATAGTAGAACTACTGCCCCACACAAAACATGGCCATTTTTAAACTGGAAAGTGGCTGTGTTAACGATATACTTTCTCTGTTTCACAGCTATAAGAAGCCATGAAATATTGATTTGCATAGTGAAGTAGTTCTTGTTCTTGAAAATGAACATGAAAACCAGGAGGTAAACGGGGACTGCCAGCCCTGCCAAAACCCCTTCTGCTGGCCAAAGCCTCTGCCCATGCTTTGGGTTTACCTTATGAATAACACCACCATAATTCTGAACTTGACTAATATTTCCAGAGGACAGTGGCTTGGGACAAAATACTGCATTCCTCACGTGGAAAGAACCTCTTAAGTACAAAAGATACATAAGCAGAGAGTATTGTGACACAGTTCCTAACTCCTGCTCTCACCAAGTGCTCCCAAGTAACGCTTGGGAGGCCACCTTCCAAAACAACTGGTGTATTAAAACTTTGTTTCTCTCAGAGAGCATAAAATACAGCATGGAATTACCCTGCAACACGCACTGCAATAAATAATGAAGTATTAAGATGCTTTCACATAGCACTGTGTTCTTCCAAACTGGCCTCATTTCTGGAAAGGCCATTTATAGAGTTAAACGGTAGCGAGCAAGTTATTTCTTCACCCTCCCGTCAACTGCTGTCACCACACTTTGACCCATTTCAAGGATTCAAATTTAAACAGTTCTGGACATCCTGACATGCGCTGAAGTTTGTGCGGGATACAAGAGCCTGTCCACAACATGTGCACACCAAATCCACCCCTCCTCACGCAGCGCTGTGCCCTACTATGCTTCCATCATACCAATTGAACCTATTTCGATTCCTGTTCTCGATAGCTTCCCGTGTGGGATGTCCTACAGGTTGACACAAACACGGTGGAGAACGCACACAACCTGTTATTAAAGTAAATACACGATTCCTATCAATATTGATCGGTAGGAAAACGACCCAGGAGAATTTTGGGAAGCCTAGGCTCTGCCACCCACCCTGTCAAATACACCAGGCCACGCCAAACAGGTTAAGTTTGGGTTGCGTCGCTAGGTTTTATGACTCGCCCCGCTCTTTCCCCGTGCCGAGGCAGCACCCGGACACCCCACGCCTCCATTTTGCGCGGGCCGGGCCGGGCCGAGCCGTGTGGACACACCACCCGGGACCACGTGCGGCCGGACTGCACAGCCACGGCCGCTCCGGAGCTCCGAGGCCGCCCTTAAGTGCCCCTCGGCGGCGGTGCCCCGGCGGCTGATGGCCTCGCCGGCTGCGCGGCGACGTTACGGCAGCTCGAGTGCTGCGGCGGGAGGCCCTCGAGAGCGGCAAAGCCCCGGCAGCCATGGGAGCGCCCGGACAGACGCACTGTTGTCTGCGGCCCGGCGTGACCTCCGCGGGCGGCGGGCAGGGCCTCGGGCGGGCTGCTCCCGAGGACGCCAAATCCCGGTGACGTGAGGGCTCCGCTCCGAGAGCTGCCGCCGCGGGGCGCGGAGCGGAGCCGGAGGCCATGGCTCACCGCCAGGTGAGCGTTGCCGCTCTCGGTGGCTGCACGGCGGGGGGGGCCCGGACGGGTTTGTGCTCCGACCGGGGGGAACGCTCCTGTGAGGCTTTGAGGGAGCGAACGTTGCCGTCCTGATGAGTCGAGAGGCACTGAGAACACCAAAGGCTGTAGGCGGGAGGCAGGAACGTGTTTTAATAGAGCAACAGCTTAATTCTTTGGTACCTTTTATCCCTGTAGTGTAGTTTACTAAATTTTACAAAGGAAATCGAATTCAGCCCATACTAAGAATGGAGTCCCAGCCCCTGCTGAGAGGGTCTGGTGCACGTAGCAAGGTAAGTCCTGCCTTGAGCTCCGGAGATGAGTCCTGCAGGGAATTTGTAGCTTTAACAGTGATGCACACGTGAGATTTTCTGGTTTCATGTCTACTCTAAGTTTAGATGAGCAGGCTCATGAAGCTTTGTTTTTCCCTTAGACGCCTAGCTGTGTTGTAAAGTGGAAGCTGTAAAAGTGTGTTTGTTGATTCTCATGATTTACACTGCATGTAAATTGAACTTTGTGTGTGGCATGTTTCTGAAATGACGTGAAAGTCCTTCTAAGCTGTCAGGAGAGAAGAACATACATGGAAGCTCCAGTGTGACACAAGATGTTAGTGTAATGAGCAGACTGATTTGGGCAGGAGGAGGAGCAGAGCTGTCAGAACAGAACATAAGCTGTGTGATATATGTTAATGGTTCCGGGGTCTTTTTGTTTGTTTTCTGCTTCTACTAGATTCCAGGCTGTACCTATGAGATGCACAGATTATGTTGTCAGTATTTGGCTAACAGAAGGGTCTGAGTGTGCGGTGCTGATACGCACCACCTCTGATTTTTTCTATTGTGCTTGTTGCAGCCCTCATTCTTAATTCTTTGCTTGTCGTTCAGAGAAGCACTTTTTATTCTTGAGGAAGCTGTACTGTGCTGTCAGCAGTGCAATGGTTGTATTGCTTATGATGAACCTGCATACATCTCTAAAAGGTGTCAGTGATTATGGCCAAAGTCTGTATGAAATGTTTTCTCTTACTGCAGGTGTTTTGAGAGTTTATATAGTTTTATAAATGAATGCTTTCACTGTTCAAAACTAAATACATTACATATTTCACTACAGTTTTCTCATAGATATTGCATGCATGTGGGTTCAAGGCTCTTATTGCTTTTCATTCCCATTACTCTTTTCTGTTCTCTAGCTCCCCAGCTGGACCTTGTTTCTGGCTGTTTGTGCTGTTGGAATTGGAGGAACCTTTCAGTATGGGTATAATGTTTCCATCATCAATGCCCCCACCCAGGTAAAACATGGTCTCTTGTCACAGGGTTGTTCTGCAGTGATGGAGGTGTCTTGTCTAACTGGCTGGGAGGCCAAATGCACTTACAATGTGATCACGTTACCAAAGCAGGCTTCCTCTCCTGTGAAGGATTCTTGTTGCTTTCCAAAGTGGTTTCATGTGAATTTGTTTGTACCTCCATCAGAAATACTGCATGTCAGATAAAGTGACAAATTGACCACATAAATGCCTCTGTTAAAGTCTGTTTTAGAAGGATTAACTGCCCAAATCAGGAACATCTTCCAGTTACGCTTTTGACTATAATAGCGCAGAACATTAAGAATAGATTATAGCATCTTCAGTTGGAACAGCCTGGTCTAGATGCCTGACCAGAAGTTAAAGCCTCTTACTGAGGGCATTGTCCAGATGCCTCTTAAATGCTGAGAGGCTTGGGGCACTGACCGTTCTCCAGTAGGCCTGTTTCAGTATCTGACCAGACCACCCTTTCTTTAAAATATCACTACCATTTCCCCTGATGCAGCTTTGAACCATTCCCATGTGTCCTATCACTGGATAACAGGGAGGAATGATAGTTACAGTAAAAGGCAGTTTACTGAGAAAGATCTTAGAGTCAAAAACTTTAATGTGTAGTGTCCAAGTATCTTGCATGTATTTTCACCTACATGTTACATTTGGGTCCCTTGCCTTGGCCTTGAGGATTCTGTGTATTTTGTGGGTTACTCCAGAGGATCTGAGCAGATGGTATGGTGAAAGTGATGGCTATCATCTGCTATTAGCTCATTTATTTTCTTTAAACACTGTGAAAATTGAATTTGCTACAGCATCATATGCTTGTTACAGAGGTTAAAATAAGCTGTTTGTGAAAGAACATGTAATATGCTGGAAAGGAGGGGGAAGCCAGGCAGTTTCTTCTGTTAAGTCTTTGTTTGCTGGCTAAAACTGGAGCCTCTGATTACACATAATGCTCCACATTCATCATTCTTTCTTGCAGCATATACACAGGTTCTTAAATGAAACCTGGACTAATCGTTATCACAAGGCACTAAATCCAGATCTGCTGACTTTTCTTTGGTCTGTCATCGCTTCTGTATTTTCACTTGGGGGCCTGTGTGGGGCCCTTGTTGGAGGCAGCATGGCAATTCGGCTGGGCAGGTGAGTTCATCAGGTTCAGCACGTTTCCTTCTACTTTCTCACTGGAATAGGAAGTACATAAATGGAAAAAAGTGGGAGAAAATGTACTTTAGGTGACTAAAAATGGTTTTCACTTTGAAGCTGTTTTCTAGTAGAATTTTAGTTTGCTCCAATGTGACTTTAAAAGGTGAGATTTGAGTTACAGCCTTCCAGTCTAGTCTTTCCATGACGTTTATTGGGATCTAAGTAGGCATATATGTACATAGAATCATAGAATAGTTAGGGTTGGAAAGGGCCTTAAGATCGTCCAGTTCTTAACACCTCCCACTAAACCACCCAAAGCCGTGTTCAACCCGGCCTTGAACACCACCAGCGATGGAGCATTCACAACTTCCCTGGGCAGCCCATTCCAGTGCCTCACCACCCTTACAGTAAAGAACTTCCTCCTTATATCCAGTCTAAACTTACCCTGTTTAAGTTTGAACCTGGTACCCCTTGTCCTCTCTCTACAGTCCCTCATGAAGAGTCCCTCCCCACCATCCCTATAGGCCCTCTTCTCTTCTCCAGGCTGAACAGTTCCAATTTTCTCAGCCCATCTTCATAGGGGAGGTGCTCCAGTCCCCAACCATCCTCGTGGCCCTCCTCTGGACTTGTTCCAACAGTTCCATGTCCTTTTTATGTTGAGGACACCAGAACTGCACACAATACTCCAATGCTGCATGGCAGGAAGCACAGGTCCCGCGTATGCATTTGCAGCTTTCCTGCCAGTAAAGGCATACTGTGTAATTTGTAATATTTCATATGCATGCTTTATAGATACAGCATAAATGAGCAAAACCCCACTCCTTTCTTCAGTATAAACCCCATTTTTTTCCATATTACCAGAAAGGAGATGTTTAAAGAACATGTTACTGCAGATTTCCTTATTTTTAATTTTTTTTTTTATTTTTTTTGTCCTATTTAGGAAAGGAGCTCTTTTGATGAATAATATTATAGCAGTGCTGGCCTCCATTTTAATGGGGATCAGTTTTCCTACAGGATTGTTTGAGTTGCTGATTGCTGGAAGGTTTTTGATTGGCGTAAATTCAGGTGAATTCTCTCCTATTCCTACTTTCAGTAAACTACGATGAATGCTAAATTACTGTTACTGCTGTTCCTTTAGGTATTTACAATATGTGTTTGTGTGCTGCTTTGTACATACTATGACAAAAATGTTATGTAGTCTGAAGGCAGCTAAAGTAACAGGAAGCTAACCAAGTCTGATTTCCTACATGTTTTGGTTCAGAAACTTGTTTCAAAGCAAAATCTATTAATAGAAAAATGTTCTTCCATTTACTTTCAGGTGTTGGGATCTGTGTGCAGCCTCTGTATCTTGGGGAGGTTGCCCCAAAACATCTTAGAGGTGGCATGGCCATGGGGAGTTCCATCTTTCTGACTGGGGGGATTCTGATGGGACAAATAATTGGTTTGAGGTTAGAAATGCATTTTATTTTCCTGGCTTGTGTTACTTGCATGTAAGGAATTCCAGTTCCCTGCAGCTCCCTGCAAAATATTCATTGTGGCCGTTGCAGCATTCGTGAATCGACTTCACACTTCACAAGGTCTACCTATAAGAAGAAAACTGTCCTTTTATTACCTTATTCCCACAGCTGCACACCATCTCTGCTGTCTCCCCAGGGAGGTATTCTCAGTTTAGAGCAGCATCAGTGAAACAGTTACATTGACACTTTTCTGAGTTCCTTTCTGTCCTAAATTATTGTGTAATTCTTAAAAACAAGTGATGCTGCTGACCTGAAGGTGATGTCCATGTGTTTTACTTCCCTGCGTTGCTAGAAAACACTGTTTTGGAGAACCTGAAAATAATGCTTAAGACCAAAACAGCAATAAACTAATTAATTGTAGGGTTTCCCCTCTTCCATCCCTTCTTTTTCCATGTTTCTCCCAGGGAATTATTAGGTGAAGAAATGTATTGGCCTCTGTTGCTATCCAGCAGCTGTGTACCAGCATTTGCCCAACTTCTATTCCTGCCATGGTTTCCTGAAAGTCCCAGATATCTTCTTATCGACAGGGGTGATGAGCTGAGCTGTGTCAAAGGTAATTTTCAGTGTTTATACTTACTTTGTGTCTTCAGAAGAGTGCAGGGAGTATCTTGGGTTCCAGATTCTTCTTTTGTCTGTATCAACACAGCACATTTTTATTGCCTAGTCCTTTTTGGCCCATGTTTTTCCTTCAGTGAGCTTACATGAAAATAGGAATAGTGGAACTTAGGAGTCTGTAATTGATTCTGAACACTTCTCTTTGTACTACAGGAAGAAACTACACATCACGAGAATGTGTTTGTTTTTTTTTCACAATAGAATGCAGAAGACACTGAGGCCATTTGGGTCCTCACATGCCTTGGAGAGTGTCTTCCTTGCCAGGGAGACAAGGTAGAATAGTACTCCAAACAGTAAAGTATTAGTCCCTATAAGTGAACAGGTCCAATTAATTCAATTTAAGGTCTGTTAAAAAAATATGAGAAGGTTGTCTCTAAAATATTAAGCAATTAATAAAATTGAGAGGACAGAAAAAAAGAGATTCCAATGTACAAATTTGGACAATAAAATACATATTTTTCAGAAACGTATTCAGTTTTTCCACTTCTGCTGGTATGGCAACACTGATATAGCTCACAGTGACATAAAATGACACTTGTGATCCCTGTGTCTTCCTTATAAAATGCTAAATAAATGAGAGACTTTAACAAAGGAGGTTTTACCTTCTTAGCATTGATAGGGTTGTGTTCGATTCAATTTTCAATATATGCATAAATAAAGGAAAAACACTTTTCTTGTTTTTCTTCTGTTCTTTTGAAGTGCTGTTGATGGACATATGAACTTTTACCTGTCTGGAAAAGGTACTAGTAGATAGACCAATGTGTCTTGTGGCAAGATCTTCAACATAGGAAGCAACTGCAATCCATCACCGCAAAAAATGTTGGAAACAATCAAGCAAAAGCCAAGTCAAAAAGCAGTGTTTTCATATCCCAGCAGATGCAGGGTCATGGTGGAAGGAGGTATATTCCAGAGGTTGTAAGAGTGTTTTCTTCTCTGTTCAGCTTTGAAGCGATTTCATGGTTCTTCAGAGTATGGAAGGGAGATGGAAGACATACAGCAGGAAAGCTTTGCCTTGGATGGGGAGAAGGCCAAGAAGCCCTGGCAGTTATTCACTGACCGTGCTGTAAGATGGCAGCTTATTACTGTTATTGTGATGACTATGGGCCAGCAGCTCAGTGGGATAAATGCTGTAAGTTTTCGTACCTACAAATGGCTTTAATAATGATTTATTTTCCATGTGGTTTTCAACCTTTTATTAACACAGAAGATCCACATAGAGAAGCCCAGATAAATGGGATAAGTGGGAAAGAATATCTTAGTGGTACTTCTATGTTTTTCTCTTAATTTTTTTCTCATTTCTGTGTTTCTAGTATGTACATTTCTGTACAGAGTGACTTAATACTTGCACATTCTTCTGAGAAAGTAGACGAAGGTGGACCAGCTCACGTGCTGTGTCTGGTTTCAGAATGTGAAGTACTGTGTTCAGTAGGTTGGATAACTAAATTTGCTTTTATCATAGCAGTGTATTTACCTAGATAAGAATTAAACAGATTCCTGTTGCTGTTTATGTCAAATTAATAACTCAAAATACAACATACATTAAGCTGTGTGTTTAGTATGAACTTGACTTTGTTTCCAGCTGATTATTTATCTTCCAGGAAAGCTCCATTAGTATTTATTTTTTCCTGTTTTAGATTTATTTCTATGCAACTTACATTTTTGAACAAGCTGGGATCTCAGCAGAACAAATCCCGTATGTGACACTCGGCACTGGAGCTTGTGAATGCCTCACAGCCCTCACATGTGTAAGTAGCAATTTATCCTACTTCCTAATATCAAGAGTACAGATGCCTCTTGAATAAGACCATTGGTAAATATGAGATACAACAGAGTAATGGAAAATGATGTCTTGTCCACAGGGTTTACTGATTGACTACGTGGGAAGAAGGTATCTCATCATTGGGGGTTATCTCCTTATGACCCTTTGGAGCATTGTTTTAACGTTCTCCCTGACTTACCAGGTATAAAGAAGGACTCAATATTATGCAATACGACTATAGTGAGTGAAAATCTGTGACACTCAAAAGAAGCTGGAAGAGAGGTTTAAAGAGCAGCATACAGAGTGACAGCACTTGAAAGATCAGATCAATTCTGCAGCTGTATGTCCTTAAAATAAGAAATTTGATCATGTATTCATCTTAAAGCTGCAGCTGCGTTTAATGCTGACAAAATTAAGTGATGACAATGGCATTTATTTTAGCAGTTAATCATTTTAGGATGAAATGCTACATAGTGATGGTACTAAGCATTGGTGTTCAGTCATTCAAAGGTAAAGTGAACAAACAATATTGTCAAGATGCTGAAATTCAAATGACATTTAAATTCAACGTGTAGTTTCACAAAAACTGTTGGAAACTCACTAGAGAGATTCACTTCCAATTATGCTCTACACTTACCATGCAAAGATGACATCCTGCCCTGCTTTTTACCTGCAGTGATTTCTGCATGGTTGGAGTGAAGCAAGTTGCTAGGCCAGGCAGCAGGTTGATTGAGTCAGCCTGGGCAGAGGCCTCTGTTTAATTGTTCTAATTGTAACTTCTGTAAGTGTCTCTGTTTGCTTTTGAATAAGGGGGTTTCAAGCTTTAAGTTTGGTCTTTCTAATGCACCTGGTTTTGTATGTATATAGTAATGCTAATGTTTACTGTGCTATTGAAATTAATGTAGAGATAAATAATGATATACATGGAATCTTTTAATGCTGTGAAAGTGGTCGGTGGCAGCTAACTCAGGAATCAGTATAAAATACCAAAATAAAGTGACAAAATGTTAACAACACGTAATTGCTGTGTTCAGTGTTCATGTCGATTTACAGCCGCAGTGGACTAATTCCACATCTCAGCAGAAGTATTAGACTCCATTTAGTACAAATTACTAAGTGAGCAGTATTTAATTTCTCTGAAGCAATACTGTTAAATTAAGTCAGCTGTGAGTATCCGTGAATGACTTTTTGTTTTAGAGGCAATAAAATAACAAAAAAAAATGTAACTGTTAAGCCAGACTTTAAAACCAGATTCTCAAAATCTGAACTAAACCTTCTTCTCTTCTGCTGCAGGAACTGTACCCATGGGTGCCTTATGTGAGCATGACGTCGATCTTTGCCTTCATCTTGAGCTTTGGGTTGGGGCCAGGTAGGACACAGTAATTTATGCATGTTCTGAGGTAGTGAAGCGGATGGCAGTAGCTGTGCTCTCTAAGCCAGGTACTGATATTTCTGTAAGGCTGCTGTGCTCTGTCAAAGGAAAAGTGAGCCCTGTGCTAGTGCATTTTGCCTTCATAGCCTCAGAGTGCAGATCGGCTACGCATGAGGAGTCTGTTCTGCCTTGAGTTCAGTCCAATCACACACAAAGCCAGCAGTAGCCTGTTTGGTTTTCCCTTCCTCCCTGAGCAGTACTGCAATACGGCTGCTCCTCAGGACACTCTACTGCATGGGCAGTGGATTCAAAAATGTGCCATTATGGATATATACACAATTAGGTCAACAGCCTCTTGTTTCTGAAACTCACTCCCCAGGTGGCATAACAAATACTCTGATAGCTGAACTGTTCATACAGTCATCACGCGCTGCTGCTTACATGATAGGAGGGACCATCAGTTGGATTAGTTTCTTCACCATTGGGATGCTCTTCCCCTTCATAGTGGTAAGTGCATGCAACACATTTTCCTGATTGCCTCACCTCTTGTTTAATATTCTCTCAGGCTCCATCGTGGCGTTATTTCCTGATGCAGTATTAAGCATAGAGTGCTCACTACCCCTCAACCAAATATAACTAGAGTCAATCCCTCTTAAAGGATTTACTGTTTTTCAGAAGAAATAGTAAACCACAATAAATGAAAAGTAATGTCTGGGGGTGGTTTCAGAGCAAAGAAATGGACCAGAGAAGGCATCAAAACTAGAAAAATGTCATCAGATGCAGAGATCAGGATAACACATCTCTTAACGGGGCCTTGTGCTTCTGTGGCAAAGTGACGTAGAAGTAGTGCCTGGGGCTCGCAGTTCTCAGCTCAGAGAGCTCTCAGAGCTCTGTACTGAGGGTTTTGTGGTCAGGAGGATTACTAGGGAAACAGTGGAAGCTTTCATGCCCAGCTCTGTGTTCCCAGTTGAGAGTAAAACATGCAGGAGCAGCAGGTGACAGGGCAGCCTGGCCCAGCAGCCCTTTCTTCTCAGTTGAACTCTTCTCAGCAAGATAGTTGTTCTTTTAATGAATAGCATTGGCAAGTGCTAACATTCAGAAAAAGCTCAATCAGATAATCTTGACACTGTGGATTGTTCGGTTGGGTTCAAAGGGCCTTCCTTTTTCAATAAAAGACCTACCAAGTGTATTGCGCAGGGCTTGGTAGTCTTCTATCTAAATAAAAAACAGTGTAAAAGGTTACATATAAGGTAAAGATATGTTGAATGGCTTTTTATTAAAACTGAGCAGCAGCATTAGGTGTGAAACAAAAAGCTTTTTATTTTCCAAACACCACTGTATTACGCTCAAATTTCTCTTCCAGAGCAGACTGAAGCAGTATTGCTTCCTGGTGTTCCTACTGGAGTGCTCCTCCGTGGCTGCTTTCCTCTTCTTTGTAATTCCCGAGACAAAAAACAAATCTTTTCTGGCGATCAAAAAGGAATTTCACAAGCTTAATTTTGGAAGAAATAAAAAGGAAATGGAGCTTTATGAAAAAAGACAACTCCATGATGGGTTTTAAAAACCTTCTGTGGGATTTCACTCCTGCAGGAGAACTTCCATGAGGATTATGAATAGCATCTTCTAAACTAGCCGTGCAATGACATGAACAAGCGGTTTATTCAAGCCTCCTGCGTATTTAGAGGGCATTTAATAAAAGGCTACTTAAGTAACTTCTCTGAAAGATTTAAGGACATTCCTAATCTAGTCCTGTCACTGGATCAGTACAAAGACAGGCCAGCGTCTGTCTGAATTACTGCTGTTTGTAACACATTTTATTAGACTTTCCTAAAAAGGTATAAATAAAACAACAGATTCTGAGGTCTGAGTCTGGTTTATTTTTTTTGCCTTAACTAGCATCTTAACATTTTAAACTGAGCAACATGGTGAAGCTTCTAGTTTTGAAGGTCAGGTCCTGGCACACTGAGATCGCCATCACAAAAAGCACTAGGAAGCAGAGAGGACAGCAACTAAATACTGTTCACCTCCACAGATCTGTCCAGATGGTCTGACAGTACAGACCCAAGGAGGACACGGAGCTTGAAGGACCTGTTGAATGAGCTGTCTGCTTCATCTCCACCATTTTGTCCAGGGCTCTTTCTCAAAAGAAATCACTCATATTTTATTAGTCAAAATGTAAGAAATCTTAATTGCATCCAGTGCTTGTGTGCTCAGTGATACTCTTGTCTGTACATGTGACTGCTGGGACACTGGTCCTACCTACTTGACACATTATGGCTTTTCCTGGCTGTCAGAATTTCCCAGTTCCATCTGTTACTCAGTGCTAGATTTCTCTTACGTTTATCTCCCTTCTCTGAGTGAAAGATTTTAGTGAAAAGTTAAGAAGCAAACACTGTTTTTCTCACTTGGTAACTAAATTAGCTGTTTAATTGAAAACAACATTAACAGTAAAGGAGGCACCGTCAGGAAGGGATCTTCTTGTTCTTCAGTTTATCCTTTAAGTTTGCAAAATACTTCATTTTGGCTAAAAGCTTCTTTGCTTCCTGAAGGTCATCTGAAATGAAACAGGATTAGTTACAGAGGCTGAACTGTCATCTTCAAATCAATCTCAAGATGTCAATGACAGCACCTGCTGCAGCACTGAAAGCTGCAAGGACCCATAATACACTATTAAACCAGGATGCCTGCTGGTTTCATCTTGGATTGCTTTGGAACACCTTGACTGAGGTGCTCAGCACCTGCTACTCTGCTGACAGCTTATGTTGGCAGAGCAAGATCCCCCAAATGCAAGTCTAAAACATCAGAATTGGTGCTAAATTTGGGTAAATCTGACCTTCCTGCTCCTCTGGGAGCCAAGCAACCAAAGCATTTCTTAGCATCTGCATTCACATGGGAAGGGATCATCTGGGTGCAGATGGAATTAACTGGAACTTTTGTACTGGATGGGGTTTTTTTTTTTTACAGCTAATGCGATGTCCTGAATTTCCTGCATCAGCAAAAGGTCAGCTTTTAGTCTTTATTCTAAATATCATACAAAGAACACTTGTGTTTGCAGTGTTTCTGTTCTGTAGTTCAGGAAACATTTGCCAGGAAGAATGTGGGGTTTAAGCATTTAGAACGGATCTGTATGGCAACCAAATGTTTCACAGGAACAGCTACCTCTTTCAAAAGCTGCAGCCACCTCTCTGGTCAGTTCTTCTTGTTTAACTGTAAAACAAATCATTTCATTCACTTTTTGTTACATACTTAATATATTGAATACCACTGCATTTTGACTGTGTTGGGAAATCTAGTTGCTAGCCTCACAGTCTTCTGGGAGATGAGAGAGCTTTTCATCTTAATGCTGTGATTCATGTAATTACAATTACAGGCAGATAAGCTGCTTTGATTAAACAGGTTTACAGACAGCAATTGCAATGCAAATCAATGGTCACTAACTTCCCACAGCTCTAAGTCACTTCTGGTGTTCACTCTGCTACAACTAATTTTATTCTATTCTACTTAGGTTTTATTACTGTTATTGCAAAGAACTAAATAGGCCACTAAACTCCGTGTTTTGGGTATCACCAATATAATTGAGGAGGTCGCTTGTATAAGGATAATCACCACTTAACAGAATGGGTTTTAAGTGGAAGGTAAAAGAAGTACAATGTCAGTATAAATTAAATTATTTAATGTGGTCAGTCAAGCATTTTATTAAACTTCATTTTGAGTGATTTGCTCTTTTACAACAGCCCACTTGCCCTCATCTGCCCACTAAGTGCCGTTATGTAGTCAGTTGCTGTCCCTCTTTTGCCACCAGAACAGGTACTACTGTGCAGACTTTCTCCAGACAGAGCTGATGTTTAAATTAAGAATGGCATAAACTGGTAAAGACAACTTCTTCTGGGGGGAAGCTCTTGCAGTGAGTCAATTCAAGACTAACACAAGTTAGAGATACTAAAGTATGTTGATAAAGAGTCTTATATTGCACAAGACAGAGTATTTTAGAGCTGTATAAACACCTCATATTCTAACCTACCTTTAATCAAAGTGTCAATTTCTTCAAGGGTACCGTCACTTTCAGACTCTGCTAGCTTCTCATTAATTTCCATGATTTCCATGAGAAACATGGAGTCCGCATCAGAGTCTGTCTCCTGTGCTGGCTCCACTCCACGCAGCTCCAGCTGTGAAACAACGCGGATTTGGAAATGCTCATTCTTACATCTATTTCAGTGTGAATTTTCTTGATTCTTTAGTCCCTGAACAGGGCTCACTCAGATTCATAGCTGATCAACTTGCATTTTATTCCAGGAAATATGCATGAGTTGGCTTAAAATTGACTCCAGAGGTAAACCATGCAAATCAGCTGCTGGCCAGAGGAAAAAAGCCACAGCAAAGGTGCTGAGGCCAGACTGGAATTTCCAAGGAACAGCCACGGCTAAACAGTGTGAGGTGCAGGAAACAAGTCTGATTCAGTGTATTACCACCAGCAGCCTGTCACTACAATCAGCTACGGGAGCAGTGACAGCACACGCAGTGACACCTTACCAGATAGATGCCGCGGCTCAGAGGATTCAGGAGGGTTTGATACGCCTTGTTAATCAAGGACGAGTGTTGCTCAGAGTAGTACTGTTCCTCCTGCACATGGATGGTAACAGGTTAGTAACAAGCGGCAACCGCATCAC
The DNA here is from genome assembly GCA_032466535.1 of Forpus xanthops. Taxonomy (NCBI): domain Eukaryota; kingdom Metazoa; phylum Chordata; class Aves; order Psittaciformes; family Psittacidae; genus Forpus; species Forpus xanthops. Next base: position 32,255 of record JASSUY010001426.1, read on the forward strand.
ACTGCTACCTGCAGGGCGCGCGTTCCCCAGCCGCGCGTGTGCATAAAGCCGAAGGGCGGCTGCAGGCAAAGCCGGGGCGCGGGAACCCAGCCCCTGTGCACGTGTGACCCTCGGAAGCACCACCCCGCGAGTCCGGGCCTGCAGCTCTGCTCTCAGCACCGCGAAACCAGAGCCGGCGGCGCCCACAGCCGCGGCGCTCTGCCCCCCAGGACGGCGCGCTCGGATGCGGGAGGCGGCTTCTTCCCGCCCGGAGCCCCGCACGCCCAACCCGGAGAGCAGAGCGGGCCGCGCCGCCGCCGACTGCCCGACCCCTGCTCGTCCCTGCGCTCACCGGCGGCCTCTGGCCGAAGCGATCGGGGTGAACGGCGCGCTGCAGGCTCCGGAACCGCCGCTGCAGCTGCTGCGCATCGACGCGGAAGGAGCGGTCACTGCGGACGACAGGAGCCGGCGTGAGGCCCCGCGGCCGGCCGGGCCCGCGGCCGGCCCGCC
>JASSUY010001434.1:0-13446 GCA_032466535.1 Forpus xanthops
CTCTCCTTCCGCCCAGCTTCTTCCAGGCTCCCCTCCTCCCTGGCAGAGCATGAAACTCAGAAAGTCCTTGGCCAGCCCAAACATTCCAAGCCATAACTATAAACACTGGTGTTATCAGCACTGTTCCCAAGCCAAAAACCCAAAACACAGTGCTCACCAGCTACTACTTAAAGAAAAATGACTGCTGCTCCTGAACCCATGCCATGTAAAAATAATACGGACAGCATCGGGTCATATAAGGGGTAAGGGAGTAGAAGATGCAAGGAGGCATACCTATGAAAGGGGACTCATTCAACCACTGGCCATTTCATCTGAGAGATGAAGTCACTAGAAGGCCAAAGGATCTCAGTGATAAGAAAATTACTCAATTCACAGAACTATGGTAGGCATTATGCCAGGCTTTTAGCAGAAGGAAAAAAAAAAAATATGCCTGACCATAACTGTGTAAATCGTCTTCCCCAAAGAACTCCATTTAGTAACCCGTGACAATAAGCTACAAAGTCTATTCATGCTTTTGGTACATCTTATGTATATCTTATGTAGCTGCCATTAGTTACAGTTATCTTTGCTTACAAATGAAGTTGCAACCCTTGAAACAGGCTTCTGATCTGAAAAGCAAGCCCAAATTAACAATATCAGGGTCATAAAAGGAGAATTAGAGTGACTATTTCAAAACTCCATTCATCAAAAGGAACATTACCAGTGCTATCTAAATGTAAGGAGATAAATGATAAACATATCAGTGTACAGAACAGAGATAGCACAAGACAAAATTTTGATAGTCTAAAACATAGAGGAGGCATCACTGGAAGGTTAATGGTACCTAACTAAAGATAAAAAAGCTGAAGAACAAGAAACAGAAAAATAATCTAGAATTCAGCAAGGCCTTATATCTCTAAAGGAGTTAAAAAATCAAGTGTGAATTTAAAATCTATCAGCACTCTTCAATAGCAGTCAATGTGAAAAACAAAAACCCAACACAATATCTTCCAATGAGCAAGTGTGGTGGTAAAAAGTAGACATATAACTAACTGCACAGATACATAGGTAGGAGATCTAATGGAAAAATATAATATTTGGGCTATTTTGAGATGGTCAAGATGGATCAATCAGCTAGTTAAACAATGTTAAAAGCATCTTAGCATTTCTGTTAAATGTATATGGGGGTTTTAGGTTATTTTATTTCTGCATCATTAGTGAGAGTCAGATATTCTTATATTTAGTTGAGTTTTCAAAAGACTGGCAATTTTGCTTCTCCACCTCTTCCACTTTACCTAATGTGAAATATACATGACACATCAATAACCTATTCAGAGTTTCGAACTACACCTCGCCTGGGTGATCCAGCCTCTCTGTCCTGATGACTTCCTTTTACTGATGTAACTATAAAATAACACAAAAAATTCAGACCCAAATTAACCCTACAATTCAAACTTGTCCAGTGGAGGTTATAACAATATCTATTATGTAGGAATCCCTAGATTTTTGTGATCATTGTAGTTCTGCATTGTGGTTCACACCTTTAACAATTTGTAAAAGGTAATAATTTACAATGGCATTCCTTAATCAAATATCAGGTTCAGTACATTCTATTGTGTTGTATTTAATAGCAGTCATGACAGTTCATAGAAGACATGGAAAGGAAAAGAAGTGATTGGTGAAGAAAAAAGTCAGCAATGGAAACCTTAGACGACTGAAAGGCAAAGGTTACTTCCCACTGGAAGACACTGGTATGCTCCTGCAGAAAACAAAGAAAAGAAAAATTATTATTAATCAGGCCTTCATGAGAGAATGATATTGGCAGGCATTAAGAAATCAGCCAGCAGAGGAGAAAAGCATGAAGTGATTCCAAACAAATGAAGGCTGAGCTGTATTCAGCAGACCTCTTTCCAAGGAGGAAGAGGCAAACTTGGAGCAAACAGCATTTTTCAGTAATCAGGGCTTTAATGGAAAGTAATGGCTACAAGACTTTTTTGCAATAACCAGAAAGATGAACTGTAATTAGACTTTCCAGGTATTTAGATTTCATTCATTACATGGTATTTCTCATGAGAGATTGCAGTGCAACTTGAACAAGTTATGTATGGGTCACAACTGATGCTATATATTTTATGAATATTTTCTGATATATGAAATTTCAGGTTACACTCAGTTTCCTGGCACTTTTGGACCATGCAACTAGCCAGAAACTGTAACCAGGACACTCAGTAGAGTACGTATCCCTGTTGTAGACATAGTCATCTCTGGTGTAGGTAAGGTTAAACCAGTAAATTTGTGACAGCTTAGTGCATCATGCAGCATGCTGGAACAGTCCCAGAAGTTACTGGATTTGCACTCGCATCACAAAATAATTATTTCTTCTTGCTTCTTTCTTGCCTTGTGTGATACTCAATGTTCAGGAATGAATGATGGCACTTTCTCCTCCCTTTTCTCTCCCACTCATTTTGCCTTCACTTGCTAATGGAGAAATGCGTACTGTCTTGAATCATAGCCGCCACCATATAAGAGCACCACCAGGTTCTATGAACAAAACCAGAACCTCACAAATTGTGCTTGTGAAAGAAGGTGATTGAGTTATCACTGATATCAGTAGATGTGGGAACTTGCAGCCTATAAACCCTGATACCTTCTCCATAGTCTAGTCTTCTTGGAATTACTCATATGCATGCAATTTTTCGCTAAAAATATTAGCTCATTTCCAGGCATTTTTAGGATCTGAAATTACCTCCTAACAGATGCACTAGTTCTCATGAATTCAGGTTAAACTTCAGAAGAACTTTGGGAGCTAATATCTCTGAAGATGTTTTGTTTCATCAGACTTCCATAATCTTCTCAGACTCTTTATCTCAACCCAATCTTTATGTAGCTTATGACTTTTCTGAGAACTTTAGACTGCTTTCTGCTTCTTATTGTCTCTGAAGCCTCATCTCTATTTTTTTTTTTTCCAATTTATCTGTAGTTTTTCTTTTACAGAGCCACTGTGAGCACAAACTAGGCATTCATCAATCTAATATTCTGCTGTACAGCATCAGGCAATCTCAGTGTTTCAAAGAACCAATTGCATCATGAATACTCACCTGCCCAAAAGATTTAAGAAACAAATTTCTTCCAAAATTCTTTGAGTTATTCTTCTATAGTAGCCACTTATTTAGTATGATAGCTTTGAGCAAGCTTGAGCAGACAGTATAAAGGACAGAAGAACTGCTACTTCATTTATTAAGTTAAAAGAGAAGCCTTACTATAATGCACAAGAGGTTTGATATCATCAATCTCAATACTGCAAATGTGGTTTTCAGCTAGGAATATTCATTTCAGGATCAACATCTGAGGGTTCATTTTGGATTTTTTTTCCGTGTGTCCTTTCCACTGCTTTGATTCTCCTCAGTAGCAGAATCACAAAGTAAACATTCATAATCAGGCTACATGGCCCAGTGATTCTGAATATTACCTGGTTATTTCACTTCCCAACTCAGGATACACAATGACATTCTTACTAATTGAGAAGCACAGATAGAAAGATAGCAGCACTTAGGAGGGAGGGATCTCTTCACTAGAAAAAAAGTCTTGGAAAATAATTTTCTAAAAGGTATATAAAAAGTATACAGTTGCCCCTCAAACATCATGGAATAAGGCCACTCACTATACCCTGATGTTTTAACATACAACCAAATGTTCAGCTAATGCACAATGGAGCGACACCGCACTGGAGCAGCACTATGGGTCAGAACTAATTCTCAGTTTCTTAACAGATTCATGAGTGTTTTCATTGCTCTGCTTATAAAAGAAGATACACTGAAGACAATGTTCAGGAATTTAAGTGCTAGGATGAAATGATTAAAAAGCTGTGAGATTTCATACTTATTTTTGACTGACATCTGTTGCACTACATTAGGTAGGTTCATTATGCACACTGTGTTGCATTGCAATGAATTTTATGGGACAGGGCACTTAATTTTGTAAGTAAATTACACTTCACTAAGAAAAAACAATTGAAAAGAAATCAGACAAGTCTAAATCTCCAGGTTTTGAAGTTTTCTCTCGTTTGCACTGAAGAAATTCACAGTTTTGGTAGCGTTCTATAATGGAATATAAAGTAGACATAAAACAACTCCTGACTTTTGCTTTAAGAACCTCACACTTCCATATTCCAGGAATACAGAACAACTTCTGCCTCTGTGATTTTGAAATTTATATTTCTGAGAAATAAACTACCCAATATCAAATATATATAAATTAGCCTAATATGAAGAGATTGTGTCAAATTCAGGCCTGAAACAAATAAGTGTGGTTCTACTTCTGCCAATAGACTGTTTTGAAATTGGTGTACTGTTATTTTTATAGACTACCGAGATAATTTTTGAGCACACTAAATTAAGTGGTGAATACACTCCTGACAAAATGTTCCTTCCATTGAAATACAGGGAGTGGGCAGCTCATACTGCTAGATGAATGTGATATGAATTACTTTAAGAAGATACAGTGACTCTGAAATTATCATCAATTACAGTTGCCAAATTAAGTAAGAAAAAATAATGGACAAGATATGGAGGTGGAAGTTACAGAGATACAGTTACTCCTAAAAATACAGGCAAAGCTGTAAAGGCATCATGACACAGTACCTAATGATTGCTTTTATTCAGCATCTATTAAAATATCTGCTTTTTAAGAACTTATATTCTGTTTCCCAGATTTAATACTTGGTAAATAATTTTTTTCTACTGGTTCCAGTACTGAATGTCTTCATCTAATGCATATTTCTACTGATTATGCATGCTTGTTAACTTGACTATTTTAAAACCTATCAATTTAAACATCTCTTGAAGATTTGGAACTAATCAAATCCATAATGGTCAGTAATTCTGCTAGCTGTCCAGACTTCTTAATCAAAGTTCATCATGCGTTATTCTCATGCTGCTGTCTGCTAGGGACAAACACAAATTTAGATTCTTCTGAAGGGTTTTACCATTTCAAGATATTTATTCTATTATAAAAAATCCTTTAGGAAATAAAGCAAAATTTGTCACCAGTTTATTTACAGAAAGCTCTTTATTGTCCAGCAGCACTATCAGGGATTTTAAAATACTTACCAAAAGACTTGAAATAAAAAATATGCCCAAATTTTTGCAATCTTAAGAGTCAAAACAGTAAGCTCCTTGGGGCAGAGACTATCAGATTTTATTTGTACATGGTCCTTAGCACAGTGAGACCCTGGTTTTTGACTGCAGCCCCTGAGTGCTACTTCAATGGAAATAATAAATGATAATAATAATAAAGTCTGATTATTAACTTGACAGGCAATTTTTAAAATAATGAGACATCAAGGAAACTAATTTTTTCCCAATAAGCAATTCAGCCATTTCCTCTCATCACAGATAATATACATCTGTCTTCTATGCTGTTTGCAGAAATTCTGTAGATGTGCTATGTCTTCTCATGAGAAAATTGGTTCGTGAAATGGAACAATTTTTCTCAGACTCATGATTTCTTCTTTATTGAGGGCCAAATTGAGGCTGTGTTCAATTGCCCATATCTGGGACAGCAAGTAGTTACAGCACCTCCAGAGCAAGCTGGGGAAGAAATTGTGACTCAGAGAGTTCCAACCCCTCTCTCAGGCTCAGCTGCCTACTTGCTCCAGAAAGAAACCTGCAAATGCTCTATAGTATAGACTATTTACCACCCCTGCCAGCTCAGCTCAGCTCTCTGCCATGTTGAGGGGCGAGAGCCAAGATAACTTTCACACCCTCCTCATGTGTGCAGAGGACATGAAAAAGAAAGGAGTTCTAAGTGAAAAGCCTTTATTCTCCATCCTGTGGCAAATGTTAAATCTATGGAGGCTGTGTGGAGAATTTGTGCCTCAGTAAGGACAGATAAATCTAGGCTTCAATATGGTCCTATATTAGCAGCTAACAGCATGTGATTAAGGAAAAAAAAAATCCCCAGAAATGGAAAAGTCAAATCTTTCTTCTACCTAATCAAAATAACCCTAAAATGTGGTTTGCATTGGTTTAGATGTCCCTTTGACTTGGAACACCACCTGTAAAACTATAATACCCAGATACGGTGGTTAAGCATAAAGAAATGTTATGTTGGCATGCCTGGCATATTTCACTGACAGTATTCTGTGATGAAGCAATAGCGTTTATAGCCTATTTTTTCTGAGATTTTAAAGTTGCCAGTGGCAAATGAAGTGCCTTTGATAGCTTTTATTTGTTATGTGGATACATATTAATGACTAAATAAAATAACCAGTGATTTGAAATTTCTCAAAAAAACACACCTCTGATTTTGGATCAAAGACAAGTTTAACAATATCTACCGTCCTTATGCATCCACACCACACAATTTGATGTACTCATCATTTATCATATGCCTTATGATTAATTTGAGTCGTTATGAGTAACGTCTATCACCGCAGTCCTGGCATGAATAATTATTGTTCTGCACCCTGCTGAGAGAACTCATTTCTGACAAAGATCTGCAATTTGATATTTGCATAAGAAGAAAGATGAAACAGGAATAGTTTATTAGAATAGTATAGTCTGTTCAAAAAATTCTCAGTAAACTTTTTTACCTCCTGGGAATTGATAACTGCTTCAAAGAAAAACGTGTGAAACAGAACTCAATATTTTGGAGATGTCTTTGCAATTACCCCTGGATCTTTCCATCAACATGTGGGATTTGTATACCAAAAATAGCAACAGGAATTTTAGAGCCTGCTGGGTTCCTGGCGATTTGCACTGCAAATAACAATCACAGAAACAAAACCAGGTCATTCTGAGGAAGACGGAATAGCATAGGCAGAATCAAAGGACAATGGAATTTACCACCAAAAAAAAGTCCAGTCAGATATAAAGATTATGTAGACTGGAAAAGACATGCAGAAACTAGGAAACTAGTGAGCAGAGCTGGCACCTTCAAACCAAACTCCAAAGCATGATCCACACAGGCAAAAGAAATTTTACCAGCAACTGTCTTTGGCCAGAGCTGCAGTTCGAGCCCTATCAGGTGGTCTCACTCCTGTGTGGCATCAAGTTCCTCCCTTGTAAACATCAGTGGTGCTGCCTTTGAGCAACAGCCCTGGCGAGAGCAGCACCATGGCTCACATACACAAGACTGAGAGTAAGTTGACACAGACCCTGTTTGTGTCTATCATTAAGTCAAACAGGACCAAAAAACTCAGGTTCTCCATCATCTAGGCAGGTGTTCAATGCGTTTGATAGCTATTTTTGTTCTAACTAGAAGAACATTTATGTATGACATGTGAAATGAAAAAGAACTAACAGAAGAGACTGAGAAGTTCTCAATTTCAAAATACCCTACAGTCTGGCAATTGAGTTTCTTCTTACCAGCAGAATGAAAAAGACTTTTATTTTCTTGTCTTCCAACAGCAGAAGAGGGATTTGAGCCCAGGTTTCCCACAGGCTGTATGAAAGCCCTTACTAGTGTGCAAGTGAGTAAAGCAGACAGTGCCTTCTGCTGTGTGAATTTAGACTTCGAAGCCATAACAAGACATTCTGGCAGTTGGGGCAGGATGTCAGTTTAATACCATCCTGCCTTCTTTCCACATGCACATGTAATGAAAGAGTAGCAAAAAAAAAAAAAAATAAAAAAAAAAAAAAAATACGTGGCAAAAGCTTCTTACCTTTGCTATCACATAAATGGCTACTCAGAAAGTCAGCATATGGGCCTCTTGCCCCTGCTTTGCTATAGCTTTGCTTTTCTTCTTTTTTTCCTTTTTTTTTTTTCCTTACCAAAACTGCAGTTCATCAGCTCTTCTAAAACTTGAATAGACCAAGCTGTTTTAAACACATCCTCTAGTGATTCAGCCTTAGTATCATGGCTCTGGTACAAGTTCTGCCTACAACTGTTAAGGAAAGACAGTTTCCTTCTTTCTTGGCGTGCCTTTACAACAGCATCCCTTCCCCCAAAAAAACACTGCCTGCTTCAAGCCTTCTTCTTTTCTAAAATATGAACTTTTATACTAGACTTAATCCTTCATTTCAGTTCTTGTAAAAGTAAGCCTGTTATTTTTCAAAAAATACGTAGGTATCCTTTTCAGAATTACCGTCTTACCCACCATTCTCCGAAAAGTTCTTGTTTATCTCCTGTGGGGGCATATTTTCTGCTATTCTTGCATTTCTGACTGATCAGACAAACGTCTGACTGATTTCCTTAATAGTTTCAGTTAGTTTAATTACATGTATTAGTATTATGAGCATTAAATCTGCAACTGTATTAATTTATTGTACTTTATATATTATGTCTTCCTCCAATTCTTCACATAGAGGTAAGCAAAACTAAAAATGTCTCCCTGAGTTTGCAGCAAGCAGTAATGCCCGTTCTTTTGATCTTGGCAGAGCACCAGTTCTGAGGCTTGAAGATGAACTATCATATCTGTGGGTAGAACATTTTCATTCCTGAAACTCTTGGAAAAATAACTTTAATAAGAATCCATTCCATATTTTAATGACCTCTCATGAACTTCCAGATAAGGGACTTAAAAAGAACAGCAAAGATGTTTATTACATTTTGTAATATATAGGTACAATTTAAGGTTAAAAACGACCAATAGGTCACTTGATGTGTTCTTTCGTACCTTACAGCTCAATAAAGGTACATTTGCATTGAGGTAATTACTTTTGTAATTAGACGACTCTCCGCAACAATTTGTATGAATCATCCTGTTAAATATATCTTCTCCTTTCTGAACTGAATTTGTCTGACTTCATCTTCTAATCACTGATTTTACCATTCCTTTCTCAAATTTTGATTTACTCCTTATAGTTATTGATGCTGAAAACCAATGCCCAGGTTTTTTATTGATACATACACTCTAGTACTTTATTTTATCCTTTATTGTCCAGCATTTACCCCCTCTTTGAGCCTACTGCTGTCCTTTTCCTGTTTAAACAAGTCTCTTTCCATATATAGCACTGTTACTTCTATGCTGCTATTGCTAATACTCTGATAAAACTGCACTTGCCTTTTCATATGTGCTCAGGCCAGTGGTGATGCTGTCATTAGCTCAGTTTTCCTTATCATCATAATAATCCATCAAATATGAGAATCCAATCCTCATTTTACTACCTCCCACCCACTCTAAGCTCAAAATAGCCTGGATTTGATAAGCTTCCAGGTGCCCTGCAAGGATGAGAGAGAACTTTTAAGGAAAGTTCAAGAAACGCTTGTCATAGTGGTGAAGGGGTAAAAATGAGTAACTCAAGATGTTTACCTCATTGGATTTCTCCTGGAACAAGTTACTGAAATGGTGATTTTTGTAGAAACTGTGTCATACTGCACAACATTGAAGTGGTAAGATACATTCTTAAATAGTTTTACATCCAAGTAAAGTGAAAAGAACAAGATTTACAGAGTCTCACTAGGGAATTATCCTTAATGTAAGTAGAGTTATGTTTCTTTTATAGCAATGTCTGATGAATTTCTATGATTTATATAGCTTGGACTTTTTCTTTTTCCCCTCTTTTATTTGTGCACATACATTTTTTAGACTTTGGGCTTAAAATTGTCTGTCTTTTTTCTTTCATGTTTGTTCACTCCACAAACAAGGGAAGGACTATGATACATTTAATAAAATATTAAATTCAAATTTTAGAATACTGAAAAAGCAAACAGCTTTCAATTCCCAAATCATGAATATCAACATAGCATCTTGCTTCACAGTGTCAAGGTTTGAGTTCAAAATGCAGACAAAGATTCCCATCCTATGAATAAATTACTATTTGGAATGGAAGAAAGAAAAAGGAGAATGATCACTGGGTTACCAGTTCAATAATCCCATATCATACAGCCATGTTTGAATTCAGAAAATAGTAGTGATGTTTTTGAAGTAGGCATGCATTTTTATTGCAGGATAACCAATTATTACAATTCCAAGAATGTTTGCTAGCATTAATAAAAATTAAAAAAAAATCATAGATGAGACCAAAAAATACGAACAACTTCATGATGCAAGTATTCTTTAACCTACAATTTCAGATATTATTCAAAAACATATTCAGTTTGAGTGGTTTTTGTATTGTTGTAGCAATTGCACCTTCAGTGCCCTCACTTGTTATCATCTAGTTTCCCATCACTAGCAAGCACAGGGGAGCTTCAGCTCGGAAGTCTGATCAAGCTGAGTGTTGGAGAAGTCTGAATCTCCTCACTGCAGACCAGATTTCTGCTTTTTCAGATCATCCCCACATTGCAGTGATGCTACTTTGGCATCAAAATGAAATTTGTTCATTTGTTTCAGTTTTCTTCATTCCAGCATGGAAATGAAGCTAAAGAAGGAGTCAGATGTACCAGCAGATTTTGCCACAAGGAAGGATTTTCTAGTGCCGATTCCATATTGATACATAATTTTAAGTTTCAAAAACCTCAATGAAATGTTTCCTTAAATTTCTTGCCAGTCCACTGTTGCTGCCTGACTGCTCATTTTCCACCCTTCTCAGCACAGGCAATGACACATTGGGTAATCTGAAGAAGCAATATTATGAACTTGAACTACATACAGGCAGAGGGGCAAGTGACTTCTCTCATCTTAGGATGGCTATCATGCATGTAAAAGAACCTCTTGAGGTGTATACAGAAAAGAGCTGGAATAACCCACTATAAACCAAATATAAAAACAAATATTACTTTAATTTCTGTGTTAAAAAAAAAACTAAAGAATAAATTGATTACATCTAATTTTCAGCCTCTAAGTGAGGCTCCTAAGAGGAATTTAAGATGTGCCTAAACTGTCAGACGTGATTGTACCAGCACTCCATCCTGCAGGAAGTCCCCAGGGCTTCACCACTGTTTCCCTTGCTCTTGGATTTGCCTGGAAAATGAAAGTGAGCATGAAGGCAGGAAGGAAACATGGTGACATCCGATCAGAGCACTAAACTGAGTAAGTGAAAGACTAAGACCCTGGAGAGTGTTCATCTCCAGTTTGAACATAGCTTCTCTTACACTAGTCTTCCTCCACAGCCAAGAAAGAGAAAGGACTATTTTGAATTGGCATTCTGATCAGCTCTACCTCTAGTTCAGCTCTTGGAAAAATCTGCAACAGCAAATGGAATTCGCTCTTTGCCTTTCAAAAGTGATTGCAATGGTGTTTTCTTTCATCATAAAATAAAACTGAATAGCAAAAACATTTGTTTATGTATCTCAACCAATTTGGTTTAATGTACCTTGCATGCATCTGTGTGTAGAACGATAAATTTAGACGTACATATAAATCTATACAGTACCTTTTTTTTTATCTATACAATATCTTAAATAGAATATAGAGGACTGCTCAGAAATAATTACCTTTTAGCTAAAAATATAAGAAATAAATTTTAGTGGTTCTAACAAGGAAACAAGTCATTTGGAAAACTATGATTATATATTCTTTGGCATTAAGCATTTATTTTGTGCAGGCAACACACTTCTATTTTTAATATAAAATGAAGGGGTTTTTTAAAGGTTTTGAATCATTCTAATAAGAATTTGCATATTTGGCCTATTTTCTGAAAAACTAACCATTCTGATAATGTAAGGTTAGATGCAACATAAACTGTAGCTCTTACAATGCAGTCCCTAAATTGTAGCAATGCCAACTGAAGTTTAATTTCAGGGAAGTATTGATTTTTTTCTTACTTTTTGCTACAAAATATCAAAGTATGTGTCTTTCAATGGACAGCAGTAAATGTGAAAGAAATCTTAGATGTTCCTAAACAATTCAATTTAACCACACAGAGTCAGATCAGAGGGGTGGAAAAAAAATCTAATCTTTACTAATTTCATCCGAGTTTATTCCAGGCCTGAAACTTTCTGTCAAGCCTAGTGTCTATTGCTACAGTAGGACCTAGCACCTGGCAATTCTTTTCTTATAGCCAGCAACACACCCCTCCTTAGGTATCCACAAGCTCAAGGGCAAGGTCAAATGAAGAGTATATTGGAAGCACTCACTATTCAAGACAGGGTATGCCATGACTGTGCAAAAGAAACTCTCAAAGCCTGAGGGGAAAAGAAAAAAAAAAAAAAGAAGTCCAAAATCATTTATCTATACTCTCCTTTATTTTTCTTTATTTATATTTTCTGTAATCTCTCCCTATTTTCCCCTTATTCTGAGAAGTGTTCGCTCCCAACAGAATGTGTAACACACGAGTGGTGGAGAAAGCTGGACTTGTTTTTCAAATTATCTTGTGAAGATACAGTAATTGCTGCAAAGCAAATCATTATTAATCGATCTGTACCATACCACAAGCTTTGGTACTTTGTAGTTCTCTTGTTCTTTGTTCTGCACCTACAGTTTAGTGTTGGAAGGTCTCAACACCTACACCTTTTAATTTTGCTGTGAAATGTTCTGCAACTTCACTTTTCTGTTATCGCTTTGTGTTTTGCAGGTAGAGTATTGATTTAATTTACAAGCATTCCAGTTTTCTATAGCTCACTTCTTCATTTTGCATCCTTTTTATATGAATATGTCTAAATCTCTAGAAAATTGAAATTCCACACTAGTAATACTTGCTTCTGCTTAATATGTCAAAAATGTAGTTTTATAACTGAGCATAAAAAAGACATTCAGATTATTGACATTTAGCTGTAAAGAATATGAGACTGCCATTATTTACAAGTGGTTTATTACATTCTTGTATGAATAGGTATAAAGAACTTTCTTAATTATATGCTGTATGAGTGCAAAAAAAAAGCCTCTACTTACACATTTTAAATGCCCCTTTTTCTATATAATTACCTTTAAAGTAAGATGAGCGTTGCTGCACTGCATTAAATTTATACTCTGATATGTTCTCTGAATGCGCTATAAATGTGGAGGTTCTTTCTTTCTTAATAGAATTTCACTTTTCCCATCTAGAGTTTCAATATTTCAGAGGTCTTTTCATTTGATTATACATGCAAATCACTTGGGAGACCTAATACACTTATCTAAAAATTACTCATTCCTGTATAACGAATTTAACAATCTCATCTGCAATGAATAAGACTTTCAAAACTGTTTTCAGCTCCTCCACAGAATTGTTCTTTTCTCTTGAATACAGATCCTGCCACCCAGCCAAATGGTAACCAGTGCACTCTAAGGTCGCAGGCAGATTAATGTTTATGTAAAATACAAAGTTTAAGCCACCTCTGAATATTATGCTTCTGGCTTGAGGGGGTCGTGCTTATGGGGCTGATTCCTGTGCATGACTGACTTATATTAAGCTGGAAATAGTTCTTCCAGGATAATATTACTGTCAAGTTGTCAGGTAGTCATAGCTACGTCCCTCTGTTCTGCCACTGTTAAAAGAGACTTTGAGGTCAGATGCTGCCAGTTACCCTTTTGTAGCAAGATGCCTAGACAAGGCAGACAGCACATGCAGGCAACGAGTAGTGTGACACCCTGCAGCTACTGGAAGTGTCACCAATTTAGTAAGAAAGGCAACATTCTGGTATAAGGGGGGGGGGGGGGGGTGT